>JALPQI010007633.1:0-48731 GCA_025490895.1 Thaumatotibia leucotreta | reverse complement strand
ATGCGAACAATGGGAACGCACTTAGGTCCAATCAAATGAATTGCTCAATCTAGGAGTGATCAACTAACACGGAGTTAACTGGTCCATACTTTTTGACACCTAACCATTTTATCTCGGTTTAGGGCCTAATTCTGGATTATAAAAGTATACTTTAGAAAACTTCGATATTATGCAATCTCTTTTAAAGCAAAAGTCAACGTTACTACAAGGTAGGTACATGTATGTACACTTCAAAAATAAAACGAGGATCATTAAGTTTTTTGGATGTGACTAAAATATACTTATTTCATGTGATTATTACATTTTTTCACAATAAAAGTAGGTATAAATTTTTTTTCAGCTCAAGGTTATATAAGGTATTCCTGAAATAATCAACGAATAAAAAAACAAAACTCTACATACGCTTAATAAACTGAAATAAAGTAGCAGTCGCGAGGTTGTCCATATTTTCTTATGAGTAGTACAATTGTACAATAAAACATTTAGCGATTTATATACGACAAAGATGCAAAATGTATTATGGCACTTAAACCGTAATCATATCTTTTACGTCGACTGTAAAGTCCATTCATCCTTAGTTGTCGTATCTAGTAAACAACTTTCTAACCTAAGAGTACACGTTTTCTAACTAACGTGAGACTCAAACATATTTAAATATAATCTCGACCTGAGACGCATAAGGTCGTTTCTGTGGGTATGAGATATATCTAAATTCGACCTTGTCTCAAAAGCATAAAGTTACACTTACAAGTCAGAGAAATTGCTAAATCCGACCTTAAGTATAAGGTGTGTGGGTATGAGATATATTTAAATTCGACCTTGTCTCAAAAGCATAAAGTTACACTTACAAGTAAGACTCTCTGACTTGTAAGTGTAACTTTATGCTTTTGAGACAAGGTCGAATTTAGATATATCTCATACCCACAGAACCGACCTAATGCCTCTCAGGTCGAATTTATCAAACGTAAAAACACACACCTATTTATGTATTTGTGCAGTCCGGCAGTTTTAATCAAGGAAATAGCAGTTTACAACAGAAAACGTGTAATTTTAGGTTAGAAAGTTGTTTATTAGATAAGACAACTACGGATGAATGGACCGTACCTATAAATATTCGTGCACAAGGCACAGCGGAAACAAAAAAACAATGACGTTATTATGTCGTGAGCTTTGAGCAGACGTGCCAGTTACGAGTAGACTAGACACTTGTTGAACGCTTCTGGCGGACAGGCAAATTGTAGCCGTAAAACACAAAGAAAAAATAAGCACCATTGTCTACTTCATTAACATCTAAGTTTACATATAGGTACACCGTGTTTTTATTGATTTCGGGTAAATTAAAGGGAAGCTTATTTAGGTCAAAAATAATCATTTCTCTAAGAAACTAGTATCCTAACGCTTACTGTTATATTGAGTTATTAAAAAAATAAGTTTAATGAATTAACAAGTGTATTGCAACCTTTACTACATCCTAATCAAACTTATTTTTACATGAGCCTTCAATCACCTGAGATCTTATTCTTCAAAATTATACTTCAAATAGTCTGGTTCAAATGGTCTGGCGGAACCAGACTATTTCAAATATAATTTTGAAATGGAAGGGGGTACTCATTTTTTACAAGTGGTACCAAATAGTACAAAGTAAGTACTAAATAATGCAATATGAATCGACAGAATATGGACAGAATCCAGGACCTGGTTCCACCATTATAACGTTATAATGGCGGGACCAGACTGTTTGAAGTATAGTTTTAAATGGAAGAGGTACAATTTTTTTTACAACAGGTACAAATTCATTACTAAATAATGCAATATGAATCGATCGAATTCAGGATCTGGTCCCGCCATTATAACGGTTACAAGAAACTCATATGTACATGAACCCAAACTGCAATAGGTAATATTCAATAAGTTTGCAAATAAAGTGGTTGTTATACCTACTTGTGCAGGTTGCATTTTACATTGGGCGTAAATAAAATATTATAAATTCAAATTGTACTTATAATTATAATTGTTGTATGGTATCTTGAACTTGTAAGTTCAAATCCAGTGAATGTTATCGTATTATTATTTACACGGTTGCCCAAAACACAGTGTATTGTTTTCGGGGTTCATGTGTGCTAAATATAATACTTACAATATTAGTGCTAAAAAACAACGTGTTGCTCTATCTTCCGTATTCCAAACACTGGTATATCAAGTAAAAATGAGCACAAATAAAGTATAAATCATAGAAAGTTGACAATACAAGTATTAAGTAAATACTTACTTAAATATTACTACTATTGCACTGTTTTGGCCGCTATATAGCGCGAGCAATATCCTTAAAAGTAATTTATTGAGAAACCTGCCTTGCAATTGCTTTAGTATAAAGAGATTTTTAAAAGATTCCGCGCTCTATAAATTCTTTTATCCCCACAATGCTACTTGTGCTTCGAGGATTTCATGTCTGAATATAATAATTCTGCAATAGAGTGCATACCCAGAGATATTAGACATTTATTGTATTATTATATAAAATTCCGTAGTTTAAAAGCGCATGTGTTCTCTGCAGCTGAAATTGCACATATCTTGTTAGAGTAAAGTTTTGGTGAAACCGCCTTTTTAATATGCCTTGGTTTGCATGCGAAAAAAGCTGTGACCGACGAACAGATAAACAGAAGAACGTGAATCGATGAGTGCACCTTTTTATGGTTTCGTACCTCTGAAAGTAAAAAAAAACTTATATTAGATTAGGTACTTAGTTCTAGGACTGTCTGTCTGGCTATCTATCAAGACCGTTTTGGAACCTTTAAAATAAAACTATTTCGAACATAATCGGCCCAGCCGTTTTTGAATAACGACGGAATCTTACACTGAGCGTGGCCCGACATGCTCTTGGCCGATTTTTTTTTTCGACTCTCAATCGCAGACAATAGGATCTATACAAAACACAAGAAAGGTTCGTTCTATCTTCCTGTGTCCTTGCTATTAAGTCACGGTTAACCTAGCACGTAATTTGCAACAGTAGTAACCACTTAATTAGATTAAACATTAATTGCTAAATGAATTAATTCAATAATTAATCACTTATTTTCGTAGACTGTCGTGTATTTGACCCAAACCACGCAACAAGTGGGCGTGTAACTCCCTTGAGTTTTAAAATGATACTAATTCTATAGAGAAAATAATTACGTCCCTATTTATAAAAGAAAGTATTATTAGGATCTGCAAATAGTGGACCTGCTAATTCGAGAATATTCTTTTACCGATATTAGAATGCAATTTTGCGGGCCTATTTAATACCTACTGGGACCAGATGCTTTAAGTAAATCATCAAATTTATTTGTGCCCACAAAACTAACCTCTTTTTACTACAATAACCTCTAAAGTTATCCATGTGGGTGTAAAGTATTGAATCATGTTATAAATAAATAACAGAATTCTAAGATATATAAGAACCTATGGTGATAATTTTACTTTGGCAGCTGAGGCCGCTGCTGCTGATGCTGCAGCTGAGGTACAAGTAGAAAAAGAACTGTCGAAATAAAATATAACAATATTATTTCGATTGTTTTGATAATCACGTACGTTTTATAGGAATACACATTTTGGTTAAAACGATGTGTAGATAGTTACAGAAGGCCGAGTGTAGGTAAAAACTTAAAAAAAAAAACGTCTCGATCGCTTTTACATTTTTACAAAACGTAAACGCGATCGAAATGTTTTTTTATAAGTTATTACCTACACTCGGCCTTCTATGTGTGTTAACGTAAGCTGATTCCGACCTACTCGTATATGGGGTTCCAGGCCGGGATATTTGACCTTGACCTTATACGATTTATGAGCCGCTTTTTACAATAACGTAATCACAGATGTCATATATACCATAGATCAAGCAAACGTATCTACTTAGCGTGTCATATGAACTCAGTGAAATCCACTGAGTTGTCCGTCTTTAATCGCAGCTTGCAGCTTTCGGGCGTCAAATTTTGTAAGTTGAAGTGAACAAAAACATTAATAATGCCTCCTTAAGTAATATTAATTTTAACGACACAAAAAAATATTAATACTCAAGAGCCTGAGACATTAACAATTTCAGTACAAAATCTGACACGCTCGGCCGCCATATAAATGAATGAACTTGTTTCTTCTATCCAAATCTAATTCTGTGAACTTAATAATATAAAAAAAACCGAATACACTAAAATGTCAAATACGTTGTCTTCTCTTTCTACGTACTTATACATAATTATGCCGCATCAATATAGAATTTCCTGTTTATTCCGTTCTCTTTATTTAAAATATCCCACAAGTGGCAACTTGGACAATAAGCTCTAGGGAAACAAAATAACATTTTGCTTCTGAACACCTTTATGGCGAACAGCGAACAGAACCGGTCACAGGATATTTGCTTTTGTCAAGGTATAAGCAGCTTAAAAACTGTTCTGCGTCCTTTGTGCGACTGCGCGCGCGTGTTAACTTCAACGTAGCACTTGAGATTCTGCTGGTTAACATCTTTAGAACGCGTCTATCGTTATAGGTCAAAGTCAGGCGTGAAAAAAATACTTCTTGTATTTTTGATACGAGGTTGTTTCTCGAAAAGGCGCTGAAATGTGAAAGTTTTGTGGATTGAAAAATATTACACTCTTTATTTCGGATTCGTTATAATAATCAGGCGCAGGAGTCCGCTGGATGCGGGTGGCGCAGTCCGGTCATTGTGGCAATCTTTGGGGGAGGCCTATGTTTTTCGGCTGATGATGATGATATGTAGTCTAATCAGACAATTCAAATTTATTTATTAAATAAAAATATAGAGTATCTGAGGTCACTTGCGCGAGCTATAATTAACCCTATTCTTTGTACTTTACTAAATTGACATAAAGGAAAAATGTACATTTCATCTATCAAATTAATAAAGTAGGTACCTACTAGACATTGGCAATATGTCTTTGTAGGTGTAGGTACTCTAAAGTTAAATTATAACAACTGATACTTTTCGATGTTAGAATTCAACTAAGGATAGAACTTGAAATAACTACGTATTTATTTATTTAAATATTTATCAAACGGGCTACTCACGTATTTTAATTCGATAATTGCTCGACATGTTTCGATCCATTTAGAGGATCCAACTTAAATTACGCTAGTAATCCGTTTGATAAATATTTTTTCTACTCCCATACTTTTATTTGTCATTTCCATGGTCGTGATCACACCTTTAAGCCCCTACCTTACAGATGTCAAGATAAGTCTATATTATCTATTCCCTATAAACGCATTCGGGTTTACACACAGTGCGTTTTTTGCATTTTAAGACACCTCGTGTATACAAGACTTAATGAAATACAAGGCTGCCAAACGATTAAAAAAAAAATCTGACGAACAGTAAACTACAGAGGAGCTTTCTTTTTTAATTTTGACGTCTCCCGCTCGACCTTGATGATAATAAAAATTGTGTTTAACTAAGAATATTTCTCAAATTTACAATTTTATTTAAATGTGTGGTCGTAGAAAAAGTATTGTATGCAACATTGTTTAACCCCTTACCGCATACGAAGCCTTCTGTGGCTACCAATGTTTACTATTTTATTAAAGATAATCAATGATAACTCTTGCAAGGTGTTTATTAAACGGTACAAATTGAGCATATAAAAGGTATAACATAAGTAATAATTAAATCTAAAGTATACTATCAAATTAAAACTAAATAAACTAAAGAATAAAATATAACTAAACTAAAGTAACCTATCAAATTAAGACTAAATAAAACTAAAATAAATCTAAAAAGTTGGGCCCCCGCGGCATGGTGCCAAGGATGCTGGCAGCATTACCTCGCTGTATCGCGATACTTATGCGTTGAGCTAGGTAGCTGCCAGCACGGCGGTCACCAGTGGCGTCAACAAGCCGTTTAGATATATAAAAAACTTATGAGCGCTGGGACCCCACGGACCAAGGGTCTCAACCCCAAACGGCGTGAATATGTAGCCGGAGCCGAGACCCGAGTATTTCACATTTTTGCGATTTTCGGCCGCCTTCGCAGCCAATGAAATCAATTCCGTGAATCGGAACATATTTTTTTTATACTTGAGGGTAAGAGATTTCTTATAAAAATGTTGAGGGTAAGTGCGTTGTGTTCATTTGATGCAGTGCGGAGAATATTGCTAAAAAGTGAAATAGATAAACAATATCTAAACGGTAAGTAATTACATTGAAAAAAATATAAACACATAGCTTCAACATTCATTTATCCATATTTTATAAAAAAATTGATAAACATTATGTATTTATAGTAGATTTGTTCTTGTTTTTAGCGACAGCCATATTTGGCTTCCTATGCGTTCATGTCAAAAATTGTGTCAGTCATATTTGGCTTCCTATGCATTTAGGTCAAAAACGGTTCATGTCATATTAGGCTTCCCATGCATTAAGGAGTTTTGTTGCTTATTTCAGAAATGAATCCTTCGCGGTTTTATGGAGCATCACGTCATGTAAATATAATAATGTGAATAATGTCTGGTACATTTATGTTTCAATGATAATCGTAACTGTTTTAGAGATTTTCATAAAATGTAATATTAATAGGGTTCATATTTTCACTTTTTGATTAATTACATTTTTGGAAAAATTACTCGTATTTTTACAAAATATAATTAATATCACAAAACATGTTTGCATTTTTAATTATCTAACAGTAAAATTGAGCTTCCTTATACTTCTTTAAACTTCCTTATGTATTTTTGCACAACGAAGTCTACTTGCATATGAAGTCAAATATGATGAGTAGCTATATTTTTGCTGTAATGCATATGAAGCCAAATATGACGGGGTACTATAATACTGTAATACATACGAAGCCATATTTGACACTACCTCTTAACTTTTTTGTTTTTGAATTTAAAAAAATAAAATTGATGAAAACGTGATAATTATTCAAAATAACATGATATTATGCACGAAAAATTTTTTTTTACCAAGCCCTTCATAATTCATGCAATAAGGGGTTAACTGAGTCAAAAAATGCTCGTGGCGTCTTTAATAACAATTTTCGACTTCGCCTCAAATTGTTACCCACGCCACTCACCTTTTTTGACCTCTCTTAAACAAGAGTTGAATAAAATACTATAAATATGTTTGAATCTCACGTTATAATTCTAAGGAAGTATTTATTTATTGTTCCTACTAGACTTACAATTTATTTACATTTGTAATAAAACTTCGTTTGACTCAAATCTATTTCCAACTCGTTAGTGTAATTATTAACGGTTTGATATTTTCCCAAATCACATAAGTACTGGTCTTGAACGGAATAAAGAATCAAGAAAAAAATGTTTGTTCCTTTACAATATCTTGAGCTCTAGTGAAGCGATAAAAATATCTCGGCACAAATAGACGGAAATAAATGCGGGCCGCAAAACTTTTCACAATATTCTTAGAGACTCGCATATGGGTTCGCCCACTTTACTTATACTGCTGCTGATATTTAATATAAGTCATTGACCATCATTTCATTTAGAATCTGTTTTATGGCAAGTAACTAAATGAAATCGTTTTTCTTATGTCGATCGCTACTCGCTTTGCAAGCCCCAATAGACGATTACAAACACAAAGTAAGAAAGAGGTGTAACTTTACCATTCTATAATTATTCCAATAAATTAAAATTACAACTAATGACGTTTAAAATGTTAAACTGTTATTCCCTACAATAAAAAATACAAAAAAAAAATTCGCGTATCGTACTCGTGAACTGGGCATGTTTTCTTTATTTTACTATAATCCTACAGTGTGAGGTATCAATGAATAGGACTCTTAAAAAATAAGGGTCTCAAATGAATGATTTTTTTTAAAGATAGTGTTTTCGAAGATAACCGCTACTACAGAATTAAAAATAGCTTTGGTTCCCCCTTTAACTATTCCGCGGGTCTCAAAAATAAAAGTATGTTAAAAAAAACTATTTCGAACATAGTCGGTCCAGCCGTTCAACGGAACCTTAAACTGAGCTAAGCCCGACATACTGTTGGCGCATTTTTCAAATAACTGTCAGCTAGCTATTTAATTGTATGTATTTTGAAGCAGATACAACTAACTACTAAGCCACCTGTATGCTTAGCACATGATGGGCGCGACAGTATCTCGCCGCGAGATAGTCTATCCGTCCCTCATTTGTTAATATAGCTAGTGAAGGACGGGAGATCTATCTCGCGGCGACATACTGTCGCACCAATCATGTGCGAAGCCTGCTGGACAGGGTAGTCCCCTCATTTTGCATGAAGCATGTGCACGATAAATAGACGAATAACTCAATACCTATCAAGCCAACCGAGATGGTTCCGTTGGCTCTAAGTCAGGGTCTGATGAAGGGATCACGGAGAAATCGGTTAAAGTAGATTTTTTAATGTTTAATTTGGCGTTTATTTCTGTTTTGTTCTATACAGGTACGCAAAGAAACGTACTTAAATTGTAAGTTAAATAAAATATGCAGTAAGTATCTGAGAATGAATTTAGTTTACTCTGTATAATAAAACTAAAAATATACAATCTTATCTGCGATAAGTCATTTTCCACTTATAAAATACCAGGCATGCGTACCTAGTTAACGTTAATCGGGTAATTAAATAAGACTCGCTTTGTCTATGGCATTGTTTCATAATTAATTATCATAGTTGAAGTTGGAAAGCACAAACTTTTCCCACGAGGCCGCGTAGTTTTCAGCGAACTTCTAAAAATATGGTATCCTTTTTCAACCGACTTAAAAAAGGAGGAGGTTCTCAATTCGACTGTATTTTTGAGATACTATTGTTAGAACTGGTCCATAATTTGGACCAGTTCTGACAATAGTATCCATAAGAAAACCATATAAATATTATATATGTATTAAGAAAAAAAATCATAATATAATAAACTACCTCAGACCCTATTATAAATGCCGACTAATTAAATACATGGCTGCCAACCTAATTTTAAATGTCATTTCTGATGAACAGTAAACCATAGAGCAGCTTTCTTTTTTAATTTTGACGTCTCCCGCCCGACCTTGATGATTAATAAAATTGTGTTTGTCTAAGAATATTTCTCAAATTTACAATTTTATTTGAAAATAAGTGTGGGGTCGTAGAAAAAGTATGCATACAATACTTTTTGCTTAACTGAGTCAAAAAATGCTCGTGGCGTCTTTAATAACAATTTTCGGCTTCGTTCAAATTGTTACCCACGCCACTCACCTTTTTTGACCTCTCTTTAACAAGGGTTGCATAAAATACTATTAAGTGAGCACAATTTATATACTTTCAACGAAAATCTGAATGCGAATTTTGAATAACATATATTTTGACATAGTTTAATCAAATATTTGTAAAATTTTAATATTTATATGCTGTTATTTTTTTATACTAATTTAAATAATGATTTAATTATGTGTAAATGTGTAAATAGATAATGTAGACGTAAGTTAGTACGTATATGTAGACACCTAAATGTACATTTTTGCACCTACCTAGCATAAGGTATTGACATTATCTGAACAAACCATCAACTATACCAATATACCACCTTTATATTGTACATAACGTTCTGCAAATAAACTTATTTCATTCCATTTCGATAATTCATTTTTTAACCGACTTCTAAACGAACTGAGATGTTCACCAAGCATCAAGATGTACAGTCAAGGGTATAAATATGTATACACTTTTTTATCGTATGCCGTTAGAATAAGGTGCAAAAGTGTATACATATTTTTGCCCTTGACTGTAGTTCAAGTCAGGGTCTGATGATGGGATCTTGGAGAAATCGAAAAAGTCGGTTTTTAATTTTTTTATTCGGTGATTTAGTCATTAACCAACATCTTTTTATAGTTATTTTGTTTGGCAGTTGTATTGCGGTTGAATATGTCAAATAAAGCTTCTCGTAAGTAATTGCATTAGAGAATACTATCCCCATTTACTGGCTGGCCGAACAATGAAGGCTCACGTTGGTACTGATTTTATGGGCTCTTACTAGTACTTATACGGCTACGGGTCGTTATGGCCCGTGTACTTATTTATTTCCATTTTCGGTCGAGTGCAAACAAGTCTCTTATTATAAATACTCTATCTAACGGTATGTGGTAGTAGATAAAGGCGGCAGATTGGAAAAATCGGTGGTTACTGCATTCGGATAAGCTATCTGTAGAATATATGTAACTGGCCAAGGGCGTGTCGGGCCATGCTCCGTGAACGGTTCTGTAGTTTTTTTTTTAAACGGCTAATATGTTCAAAATAATTTTATTTTCAAGTATTGTATAATTTTAATTCATGGTCATTTGGTTATCTTCGAAAATAATGACTTTCTTTTTAAAACACCTATTCAACATCAAACACACACTATAGGATTACAGCAATATAAAAAAAATCCACACTTTACGTGTTGGGGATACTTCCCGAAAAAAAAGTGTAGGTATATGTCAGGTGTGGGTATGTCCGTATAATTATGTGAAAATTTTCAAACATTCGAAGTTTTATGTTTTCTCTATTTTTTTTTACATTTGGACGAATCGGTTAAACACTGCGGAGTGTTTTCTTGAAGCAGTAATCATAATACCTACATACTACAATGATCTTCAAACAATATTTTGAGCAATGTCCTAAGTAAAGGGCGTGAAAAGTGTTACTGTTTCTTATATTGTTTTAAAATTGTGGCCATATTTTGCATTACGTAGCTACTGACAAAAATCTAGATTGTCTTTATTTAATACTTTTCTTTGCCTTCACGCGTGTCGTGTCTGGTACAATCAAATATGAATTGTTTCATATATATATAAGTATGTGGGATAATTGGTGACTGCATGTCTGCGAGTTTCAGCACACGAATGCCGAACGCTGGTGGTAGGACCTCGTGCAGGGTCCGCCCGGATAGCTACCACCGTCTTACCCGTTAACCTGCCGCTAAATAGCAGTGTAATGTCTGCACTGCTGTGTTTCGGTTTGGGGGTAAGATAGCCGGTATAATTGGGTCCATATTGGCACTTATACAATTTTTTCTTCGAATATTTTTACTAATACCGTTTTGTACTCATAATCACCATTACTCCGAAAATTTTATCTCATACTTTTTTTCTTACTAAAAATTAAATTTAAAATAATACTTCTACCTACATGTTCATAACGATTTTTATTTCGAAATTTTATCCTCCTAAAGTCTTCAAGTAGATTAATCTATACCTATAAAGTCATTTGAAATAAATTGTTTATTTATAAACATTTTTCCATTAGGTTCACCCTGTTGTAGTATAATTCTTTTATGAATAATTCTATATGACATAAACTATGTAGTCATAATGGGCTTTGTGCAGAAACTGTTGTGGCATACTCAACTTTAGCATATTGTGGCAGATTTCGAGTTGTTCGAATATTATTCGAGCATAATTTCGATGCTCCTATTTATAATGACTTAATGAGGCATAATCTGGATGTGCATAAAAAGTATCGACATAGTTTAGCATAACAGAGAAGGAATAATTACAAACTCTCAATATAATCGAGGTAGTAGTAATATTCTGTACGTTACTTACTGTGTTACTGAGCTGAGCACTTTCTAGGTTGCTATAAAAAAATAACCTCGAAGACTAAGGCGGGAGCTTTGCTTTAGTCTTCTAACCTAACCTGTCCGAATCGGATCTGCCCCGGAAGGTTTTGTTCGCTCGCTTCGCTTGCTCACTGCAGAAATTTTCACCCTCACAACAAATTCTGCCTGACGAAAAATGCAAGTTTCGAACATGTGGCTATATGCCCAAAAAACATATTCAAATCTAATTTATGTCTAATAACACTTGGCGTAAATAATGATATGCCAAGATAGTTTCGGAAAAAATAATGTTCGAAATATTGTTATTTATGCCAAGTGATGTTTCTGCCTCATTAAGCTGATGCCAAAATAGGTTATGCCAAGTCTGTTTTATGCCAAGTGATGTTTCTGCCTCATTAAGCTGATGCCAAAATAGGTTATGCCAAGTCTGTTATGTCCTAAGCGTATCGGACAAAAAAAGTTATGCCAGATAGAGGGAACCCGTTTAGTTACAGTACTCTGCCACAACCTGATTTGTGCAGGTAGCTAGTGTTTACAGTAATAGTAAGATTTATATTTAATTAAACAAAAATAATTCATACATAAAACCAGTACAGATAAAAATAAATATAACATTAGAGTATATAGCATAAAATAAGTACAATGAAAAATTATATAAACGTAAAAGTTAGTACTAAAAATATATATGAAAAACAACATTATGAACATAAATAATTCTAAGTGATGATAATTATGAACAAAGATTACTTCTAAATACCGATCGTTATGATATTAAATTGTATAAGAAAAATTTTCGGAGTTCCAATAATCAAAGTTGCAATTTTATAAATACTTTGGCGCACCCGGTATAATTACTGGTATAATAGATAGAGACAATCTATCTAAGTCCTCATGGTAGGCAATGCATAGGCGATTTTCTGATCGCTATGTCCAATATGTCCATGGGCCATACTTTCCTTCAGGTGGGCTGAGAGCTCAGTTGTCTACCTTCATCACATAAAAAAATGAAATATTTGATAATAAGCAATAAAAGCGTTTCGTAATTTCGTTTAAGCTTTTCCGCTTAGCAATTTAAGTCCGGTCGGTCAATTGAACATAGCTACCAACAAAAAACTGTAGTTACAAAAACTGTTCAATTTTTCTAATCTATCATGAATTTCGAAAAACCAGCGCTTGTTATTTTTAGATATACGGAGGTTGATACAAGTACTTTACCTGCTTAAGGTTTCCATCACTTTATTTTTCATGTAAAAGTATAAGTACTTATGTACCTGTTTATTTAAGGGAGAATATTTGAATAATAATTATTATTATATTAATTAGAATAGTGCCCTACCTATTGAATGAAATGTAATGAATATCCCTTTCCCACTCCTTTCCCGTCTTAGTTTCTCGGAAACGATCGCAGTTATACGGGCTGTCCCAATTAATTTCAGTTCAGTGTGATGGATAAATACTGGGGTAGATAGATTTTTATTTACAGATATAGAATACAGACTTCTCGGAAATCGTTATCTATCTCCTTCAAAATAATGAAAGGAAATAACATTTACGACCACGTTCTTATATTTGTAAATTTATTTTTCACTTTTTTGGTGCTTAAAGATTGACTCGCCCTCTCGCTTCCCAACTATGTATCCTAAATAAGTGATTGAGTCATCTTTCCCTATCTTCCTCCTTTACGTAGGTAGCGTCAGGGATAGATAACTTGGCTATGCACTCAGTAATTGCAAGTAGTTTTAGGGATGCCAGTGATCACCCTGACCTCTGTGGCTTACCTATCGGTTGTGGCTACCCTTGCCCATTACGCTGTGAACGTTTGCGGTGAGTGCGCCAGTGACAGGCGTATCACCCGCCCATTACCGTGTGAAGCGTGCTCTGGCCTACTACCGCGAAAATCGAAATTCGTTCTCTGGTGGCTTACGAAGGTCTCGTTTTATCTATTTATCGTGCTACACGTCACTTTCGTATTGGCATACTTGTTAGAAAGTGACGGCAACGCCGACAAATGATTAGACGCGCTACCATCATAAACCTATTGTTACTCAAACGAAGGCATCATTAGAGTGAGAGAAACAGATCCTCGAAATTTACGAATTTCGTTTTTTGCGGTAGGGCCGCTGTAGCCCGATCTCTCCTATGGGGCGCGTTCGGAAACAATAAAGTGCTATAAGCTGTGAATTTGAATCTGTGATTAAAAATGTAACATAGATTCTGACTACCTAACTAAATTCTTCTTCAATTCTGATGATTCTATTCAAATTTTAAAAATCATAGCCAAAAACTAAATTAATGAATATCTAAAGTAGGTAATATTTGAGTAAGACATTAATAGAAATTATAACTCTATTGAAACTAAATAATCTTCCCTTAAAATTAACAGAAATAACAAAAAACCGGCCAAGTGCGAGTCGGACTCGCGCGCGAAGGGTTCCGTACCATTATCAATTTATTATTTAAAAAATACAGTTAAATCAACCTACCTCAAAAACTTTAAGAGATTATTTAATTAAACCATAAATCGTTGATAGATTTTATTAATGTGCATAATATATATTTTTTTAGAATTATATATCGCGTAGTTTGAAAAATAGAGGGGGGACACATTTTCCAGACTTTGAGAGCTGATATCTCGAAAACGATTTGCTTAAATAAAAATGAGATTTATAAACCTTCATATCATTTTCAAAGACCTTTCTATTAATACCCCACACGCTTATATATACAACAAAAAAATTCTATCCCTCAGTTACATGTATGGAGGGCCCCCACCCCAATGGTTTTTTTTTTACAATTTAGTATCATAATCCTGTAGCGGTTCATACAACACATATCCTTACCTTACCAAATTTCGTAACTGTAGCATTTATAGGTTCCGAGTAAATGGGCTGTGACAGACGGACAGACGGACATGACGAATCTATAAGGGTTCCGTTTTTGCCATTTTGGCTACGGAACCCTAATAAAACATCCTGTATGAGTTAGGCATGTTTTTTTAACCTTTTCAGTTGAATAATAGGTACATATAAAATGCAAGAAGTGATGTAAAGCTGCTTTTGAGATCTTTTTTTGTGAAAAAATACTAAGAAGTATGTCATCGACCTAGACATGTGCGCCGCGCCGCCGCGCCGCCGCCGCCGATGATTTTTCCACGCCGCCACCGCCGATGAATTTGACCGGCGTGAAATCGGCGTGTCAAAAATTTTGATTCGTTTTTCAATTCTAATAATTTTCCCCAGTAAATGAAAAGGTTTACAATTTGATAGCACACTTAGTTTTTATATTAACAAAATCACTTAAAAATGCATCGTAAACTACATGTTTGTAAAGGTGCATTCAGACCAAAAGAGCCCCTACTCTACGAAATTCGATCGTTAGGTACACGAAACGTGATTCGTTGATTTCGTAGAGTGGGGGATAGAACAGCGAATGCTCATTTGGTCTGCATGCACCTTAATAATATAAAGCGAACCCACGAGCAATATACATTTTTCATGTCAAAGCTAGCTAACAAAACGAAACGGGAAGATGCCTGCATAACGTCGACAAAAGCATATGTTTTCGGTGAGATCGAGAGGTTCTATGGACAATTCCAGCCGTACATTTCGCCCATGAATCCCGTTGACAGCTTAGTAGAAGATTCAAGAGCCAAGGTATCCTTACCTACACCGAAGATATCCCGGACATATATGTCTGTGCAACATTAAAAAGATCCGGAAGCAGCTTAAGACCAACAAGGCGCCGGGTGAAAACGGAATAACGGAATTTCTAAGAGCGAGTACGAGTACTATAGCACCGGTACTTTAATTCGTCCAGAAACTCTTTAATTCGAGCTAGCAATTTTCCGAGGGAAAACTTCTGACATAGGCAAGGTGTTGTTCTTCCAAAAATGTAAACAACACCAATAAGGTTAATAACACCATTTTGAAAAATTACAGACTCGTCACGTTTCTGAGCCATGTTTTTAAATTGTTTTCAAGGGACATTTGATTGTGTGTGTGGAACACGGACTTGATGTTTTTAGCCTCCAGAATAAGCCGGCTTGCAAGGAAGCTATAGCTTAGACCCATAATTCGCATCCATATGCCGCAGCAAATTATACAAAAGACTGAAAACTATAATTTCCAATTATGCTTAGCGATTGTTGACTATGAGAAAGCCTTCAGTTTAGTGGAAATGTAAGCAGTACTTGAGTCTTCAGCGATGACTATCGGTACATCAGAGAGTTGAAGTATTTATATAGTAACACCACAATGTTAGTCTGATTACAGAAGCAGATCATTAACACGATTCCGTTGCGAAGAGGCGTAACACAGACGTTATTTCTTCGAAACTGTTTACTGCCGCAATGGAAGATGTCTTCAAGTTTCTGGGATAGCAAGGAACTGGCATGACCATATACAGTGAGAGTTCCTCTGAACTCGGCACGATCCTCGACGACCTCTAAAGGTGCGTTCAAACCAAAAGAGCATTCGCTGTTCTATCCCCCGTTCTACGAAATCAACCAATCACGTTTTGTGTAACGATCGAATTTCGTAGAGTGGGGGGTAGAATAGCGAATGCTCTTTTGGTTTGAACGCACCTTAATGTGGCTCCTAATGAATGAGCGCAAAAATGAACATGGACGTGATGGGCAAGACGAAACTTATGCCAAATGCTATTATTGTGCCCATCCCAGTCTCTGCTGAAAACTTTTTACTCCAAGTTATTTACTTGTACGCCTACATGGGATAAGAAGTCCAATTAAGTAAGTTGAACTTCGAGAAAGATATCAATAGGCCGAATTCAACTCGGTTGGGCAGCGTTTGGGAAACTATGTAATTTATTTTCGTCCGAGATACCGCATTGTCACGACGCTGAAACGTGGTCCTTTACTATCGACCATATCTCAAAATGCAAAGTCGCTCAACGAGCTATAGAGCTATATTCGAAGTTTCTCTACTTTATCCAATCCGAAATGTTGAGATCAGGTCCGGAGACGAACTAAAGTCACCGACATAGCCCTCCAGATTACCAAGCTGAAGGGGCACTGGGCAGGCCATATTGATAGAAGCTCACGGTCTGGAAAACAGAGCGTTGTCGTCCGCCCACAAGACGGACCAACAACCTTATGGTGATCGCCGGGAGTCGCTGGATGCAGGTCGCTTCTAACCAGCATAAATTAAGGTTCAAAGGGGAAGCCTATATTTAGCAGTGGACGTCTTATATTATGGCTGAAATGATTATGATGATAATTAGAAGTATTTTCGATGTTTTATGGTGAAGTACATACTTCAATTACTTAAATATAGTACGTTTAGACCTCATTTCTGACTAACAGCTATGTTTCGAATTCAGTCGAGGTCACGCCGATTTCACGCCGATCACGCCGTCGCCGCCGGTCAAAAAACCATCGGACGCCGCCGCCGACGATTTTCCGATCGGCGCACACCTCTAATCGACACTAAAAAAATACAATCAATATTTCGATAAATAATTACCTAAGTCTTAAATTATAATAAGATCGTATTCTAGATATTTATTCATATGACAAGTTATAGATTAAACATCGGGACCCTTTAGCTTCTAAGTAGTGTATATTTAGAAAATTAGAGTGAATGTAACACAAAAACCTACGCTGCAAAAACTCTTTGAAAAGATCAAAGATTCCCGTCGTCGTTAGTGTCTGAACACGAAGAGTAGTTATTTCCTTTAAGTAAGCAGAAATAAATTCTTATATTGCACATTTCTAGTTAGCCGCGCTAAACTGGTACGTTTTCAATATTACGTTTCACTTAGTGAACATCAGGTGAGGTATGAAAAGGGAATTTTCCTTCCTTTTTTATTTATCGTAGAAAACTTAACTTCAGATTATGTTTACGGGGGTAAACATCACACTCGGCTGCATCACGAACGGCTGAATCAAACGCAACAACTATAGTTGGAAATTTCTAAGCATTAACTTTTGACACTATAGATATGAGCCTTATACTCGTATATATGACTATCGGAAAAACGGTCAAATGTTAATTCTTAGAAATTTCCAATTATAATTTGGGTTCGTGTAGAATTATTTACATTATCTACCGACTTAAAAAAAGGAGGTTCTCAATTCGATTGTGTTTTTTTATGTTTGTTACCTCAGAACTTCCGAATGGGTTAATCGATTTTAATAAATCTTTTTTAATTTGAAAACTGATGCTCACCGATTGGTTCGATTTTAATTTCGTCCAGTTCAGATATATCCTTATTTTGTTCATTGGAGAAACAACAGGTCTTACTCCTTTCTTTCATTAGTTGCCATTACATACATAGTTACTATGTATTCGGTACTCGTTATGTGATTCACGAATTTATTGTAAAATATCTTGTTTCGAAATAAACCGCACATTTCAGCATAAAATTATGGATAGGTTAATATAAATACACAAAAAAAAACACAATCCCCGAATGAATATTTCCATCAGATTTAATTTTATTTAGATGTGTATTGTGTAATCATATTAATCTTTCACCTCAACTCTGGTGAAATTACCTATATTACTTTTTTGTTTGTTTCTTTATCTATAATAAGATTAATAAACGGCCAAGAGCATGTCGGGCCATGATCAGTGTAGGGTTCCGTAGTTGTTCAAAAACCGCTGGGCCGATTATGTTCGGAATAGTTTTATTTTAAAGTATCCTACGTATAAGCCAGACTACCCATGATTTTTTTATGTTTTTGGACCCACGGCTCAAATTTAGAGAGGGTGGGGCATTTTTTCTTCTGGAGCGGCTATATCCAAATACATACCTCATCATCATCATCATCATCAGCCTATGATAGTCCACTGCTGGACGTAGGCCTCTCCTATTAACTATGCGTATAGATGCATTAGGAGGTAAATACGTATAATCGCCACGCTGGGCAAGCGGATTGGCGATCGCAGTAATGTATCCACTATGATGACGCTGCTGCCCATCATCAATCTTTTATCAAATAATGGTCAGTGACACTTCAATCCCTTAGTCGACTCTTACGACACCCGCGGGAGGAGTTGGGGTGATGAGATGACAAATGCATTCTTACTGCCGTCACCACACGGCCCTGGTTACAAACCTATTTATTCGCAATCGTTGTTCAAATCCCTTTATTTTTGTCAACCTCCGTAGCCTAGTTGGTAGTGACCCTGCCTACGAAACTAGAGGTTCTGGGTTCAAATCCCAAGGGCACTATTTGTGTATTTATTTTACTACAAATATTTGTTCCTTGGTCGAGGCTGTATTTAAGTATATAATATGTACCTATGAATCTAATAAATATATCGACGCTTGGTACATCAGAAGCCTTAAATTGAGCTTACCGTGGGACTAGGTGGATTTTTTAAGATGTCCCGAGACTTCATATTGATTTAAACTTTCACGATTATCTCTCGTTAACTTACGTTTAATATTATCCTGACGTTTCGGGCATGACGTTACACCCGTGGTCGCAGGCAGACTGGCAAGTCGATGTTGTGTATAGCCTTGTGGCACCGGTTTTTTTCTAATATCTAGATGGAGCATTTTGACGCCAGAATATATAGTTATCTGCAACACAGAATTAGATTTGGGTAGAAGAAACAAGTTCATTCATTTGTATGGCGGCCGAGCGTGTCAGATTTTGTACTGAAGTTGTTACTTGCCTATGATTTTAAATATGTCTCAGGCCCTTGAGTATTCATATTTTTTTGTGTTGTTGCAATTAATATTAATTAAGGAGGCATTATCAATGTTTTGTTCACTTCAACTTACAAAATATGACGCCCGAAAGCTGCAAGCTGCGATTAAAGATGGACAACTCAGTAGATTTTACTGAGTTTATTTGACACGCTAAGTAGATACGTTTGCTTGATCTATGGTATATATGACATCTGTGATCTGCAACCATGGGCAGTGAAATTATGGAAGTATTCGTTGTGTGATTGTTAATGATACCATTGTACAATCACTGGTAAATTTATATTTACTTGTTATTATCAGGGTTCAAATATCTCGTAGCACGGTAAGACGTTAGAGAACCACGGATTCGATTTTAACATAAAAGTCAACTTATACTCATACTCATCCTCATGTACATAATTAGTTAAAAAATGCTTTTAATTTCATTTTATCTACGTGTTCTGTGGATATTTCAAATGAGAAGCTTAGTTAATAATATTTTTTGTTTGCGTGTTTTTTTACGTAACTCGTATACAACATAGTGTGGCAGTCTTTTTTTCATTTAAAATACAGTTAAATTCAATTCCAAATTATATTTATTTCGTTTATAATAAACTTTTGGAATGAGTATGTGAGTATGAGTATGAGTTGACTCTTATGTTAAAATCGACTCCGTCGACGACTTTCTAACGTCGTACTGTGCTACGAGATATCCGAACCCTGGTCATTATTTATCCGTATCAAAATACTTCACTTCTTCTTCATCAGCCTATGATAGTCCACTGCTGGACGTAGGCCTCTCCTATTAACTAGGCGTATAGACGCAATAGGAGGTAAATGCCCATAATCGCCACGCTGGGCAAGCGGATTGGCGATCGCAGTAATGTGTCAACTATGATGACGCTGCTGCCCATCATCCATCTTTTATCAAATAATGGTCAGTGAAACTTCAATCCCTTAGTCGACTACGACACCCGCAAGAGGAGTTGGGGTGGTGACAAATGTATTCTTACTGCCGTCACCACACGGCCACAAAATACAGACCAGTGAAACTTTTACGACTTTTCAATGAATGAACGTGTCAGAAAGTTTTTCATCCGAATCGCTTTACTCGTTCCAGAAATACCGAGTACAAAGATTTTATTTGCTGTTAACTAAACCGTTATTAAGTTAGCGCCCTGTGCTTACACACCTGTTGATTGCGCAACGCGACACCCGCCACGGTTTACTCGGAATTTGTCGTTGTTTCAATATAAATTACATACATTAATTTATTGAAACGGGACTTACTCGCTTATAAATAATGTTCTAATAGGGTATGGAAATCGTGAGATTAAATACAAGTACGTACTTATACAAGTTACGTGGATATTTCTCATACAATTTTCTGAGTTGTCACAGTCATGTACATTGTACATACATTGTACAGTGGCGTTCAGAATTGCATGGACGATTTATGAATGAATTCATTCATAAACTGCCCATGCAATTTTGAACCCGACTCAGTTAACGTTACCTTTGTCAGCCTCCGTAGCCTAGTTGGTAGTGACCCTGTCTACGAAGCTGGAGGTTCCGGGTTCGATTCCCGGCGAGGGCATTATTTGTGTATTTATTTATCACAAATATTCGTTCCTTGGTCATGGCTGTCTATGTATTTAAGTATTTATATGTATATATCTTTTATATATATCGTCGCCTGGTACCCACATGACAAGCCTTAAGTGAGCTTACCGTGGGACTAGGTCGATTTGTGTAAGATGTCTCAAGATATTGATTTATTTTTACCTAAACTTAATTTTCTATATTTTTTTATTTATGAACGCTCGACGCAGGGACTACTTCACAAATAAGTATAAAAAAGTTGAACTTCCTAGAAACCTTTCAATTTCGAACATGGTATCAACACACACCTATAAAACTAAGTAAGAAATACCCACGTATGCCATCCAGTTGAATTGGTCTGGCAAGTGGAAATGATCTAATTCAACGCAAGTTGATTATTTTTTCGAAATATTTAAAAAAAAAACAATTATTGGTTTTAGAAGTCACCAATTTCAATTCGTGTTTATACGTTCTCGATGTTTTTGAACAGTTGCTAATACCATCTTTACGAAGTCAAGTTAATACCCCGTTTTAATATGTACCTGTTTAAAAATCCGCGGGTTTTTTCCTCAGCTATATAAAAAAACGACAGCTAACAATTATCTGATCTGATTATAGATCAATTTTATTCTAGGATGGTGACACAGGTCCTCAATAATGTAAATAACCAAATCAACTAAAAACACTTTATTTTATATTTTGAAACTTTCGACGACAACTATCAGTTCGACTTTGTGCGTAAGATATATTTCTCACTACTTAACATAATATATTATGTTGGTATCTATACTTGTATCTGTATCATAATCTTTCAGTTCAACTTTGGCAAAATACTTAAACTCTCATTGGATTTAATCTCTTTGGACTGGTAAGTATTTACTATTGGTATACAATACAATTTTTTTGTATAATTTATTATCTCCGATTGACATGTTGAAATATGTCCAGGGACCGTAAGGTTCACACCAATGACATCAATTTGACGTTATGCTCCATATAGGGTGATCCCAAATAGATTTATTGTAAATTATTAATAATAAGTCGCTAATCATTTCAATCATGACTTACGAAGTAGTCAATTTACAGGTGGAATAAATAATACCTACCTACTTGATACCTACGTGAAGCACAACTAAGCTTTTTTATCCTTAAATTATATTAAATGGTATTGTTAACAACACATAACAATAATTAGGTAGAAAATAGAATTCCTTTCTAACGTAAAAAAGCCATTCTTCTAGCATTCATTCCCATGCAAAGAAAATCTAAGTCATCATCGCGTTCACGCGTAATGCAATATTAATCAAATTTTAAAATCGTTTATGTTACTTTTGTCACACATTTTGTTAATTATTCCAACTTCTCTGATAAAAAGAAAATGTATAATTAATGGCAAAAGTGTGTTCATGTCCATACATGCATACACTACATACAGGGAGTAAGTCTAATACGGGCAAAGCTCTTAACGGGTGTTAGTTTAGGACATAATAAGTACATTTAGATTTAACTTTAACTTAAAATTAGGGCAACAAAATTTCCATACAAAATAATTCGGTGCGCAATATAGAGCAACACACTCGAGTTAAACGCTCGTTGACAGCTAATTTCAAAAGCAGACTCAAGTATTTAATTCGATTGCTCGACATGTTAACATAATATTTTAATATATTTATATTTGGGATCACCTTATATGGAGCGTGACGTCATATTGATATCTCAAGTCTAGATATACATGCATGTGTAGATTTTCATTCCTCTGATTTAAAATATCTTCAATTTACATACGCCATTCTTCATCTATTTAATTAGTGCACAACGACCCCGTACCTAATTTCGTAAAATCATTATAACTTTGCGTATCATTATTACTTAAAAAAGCACTTTTATCTCACACCGTTGCATAATATACCTAAATGTAGAAGCGCAGTCTACATGTACGTACTTAACGCAGAAGTAGTTACTACCTACTTGTTTGTTTTTTGTCTGATTTTATTTAATAATATCAAATCAATAAATATCTTACGACATCTTACATAAATCGATCTGTTCCACGGCAAGCTCAAATTAAGGCTTGTGATGTTGGCATCAAGCGACGACATAATTATACATATAATATATAGATAATATAATATATTATATACTCATACACATACTTAAATACATAGACATCAGCCACGGCCAAAGAACAAATCGCAGCTTTAAAAATAAACCGTCATAACTCAAAAAAACGTGAATTTCGGGAAATCGAGATTACAGTTTTAATTTATTTTTGACAATTTTTTTTTATTACTAGATTGTATTAATTTGTTATAGTATTATTTTAATTGCATTGTTCATAGTGTTTATTTGGATATTACGTTCAAACTTAAACAAAATCACTGTGATAAATATAATAAATTGAGCTTAGAAAAAATCCTTACGGAAATATACCGTTTAATGATAAAATATTTTTTAATGATTTTAATATAATGGCACAAATCAAAAAAAAATCGACGGTTATTACTGTCATAACGAAATAATCTGAAATGTATCATTTAGTTTCAATAACTATTTTATCATAAAACGCGTTAACTTCGAATGGACCTATTTTTTAATACAAACATCTTTTATACAGTAAGGCGATATATCGAAATGTCTCTCATCACGAGCATCCTTCCTATTAATGTATCGGGTCATAATTGAAGTTTGCCTCTTTAGCACAAATTAAATCGCGTCATTTAAACGTTACAACTCATGCCATCTCTCTGTAACGCTATTTTGGCGGATCTGAGAAAGACACCAGGTAAAAGCTATCGAAAATATTGCATTCGGTTTAGTACATTAACTCAATTTTTGTAAATTTTGAGTTATGACGGTTTATTTTTAAAGCTACGAAATATTTGTGACAAATACATACATAAATAATGGCCTGGCCGCGATTTGAACCACTAGCCAACCGACTAGGCTACGGATGCTGATTATAAATATTTACAGTGTAGGTATCCAATGCATTTCAAACAGTTATCTAAATAAATGCTTTAAAAATTATATCCACAAACAATGTATTTAATGCGCCTCTCTATCCCATTTGCATACTTAAATATACGTGAATATTTTCGTGAAAATACTATGGGGAATGATTACCTGTATGCACTACAATCTGTATTCCCAGAGGAGGAAAGGTCATAAAAGAGCTTCACGTCTTTTAAAATTATTCAAATATTCAGTGTACGGGAAGCGCTTTCACCCTCGGCTGAAGCGCTTTCACAAACCATCCGTTGTTTATTATAACGTTAATTACATTAAGCATTTGCAACAAAACATCAACGAAGTAAGAGTTTATGAACGCTTTAACGGGCATTCACATAGAATTGTATTATTAAGTCACTGTCAATGACAAACACTATTATTAAACTGATAGAAACACCTCGCGCGCTTTCGCTTATATACTTAAGTAAGTTTGAAGGGGGTAAAAAAAAAGCTAGAGACTCCCAGATTCCTTTTAAGCTTTGATGTAGTATCGCTACGAACCGCTTACATATAGGTAAAGATAATTATGGCAATACAGTGTGTGTCCATGACTCGGGTTTTTACGAAAATGGGTAATAATACACATTACTAGCAATCGTTTTCAAGAGGTAATTCAATATTTTTTTGTTCATTTGATGTCTGTCAATTAAGTGTGTCAAGACTAAGACAACATGGTGAAAAAATCGTTTCCTAAAATGCGTTTATAATAGCGTAACGGTCTAAAATAGTTTTAAGAAAAAATCTAATTTTCTCTTAAATTTGACTGAATCCAGAAAACTTCAGACATTCGGGCATGACATTACAACATCCATGGTCTTGGTCGTGTGTCTGTCTCCGCCCAGGCGTCAATATTTCGCTGTTGGTTAATTAAGTTTTTTCACATTAAGTAAAAATAATAATAATTATTATGATAGTGACAGGACTGGTTTTTCTACATTACTTTTGGTTTACCTACCAATATCCAATGTCACCATTTATCAGTGTACTGTAAAAATAGGAAAGCTGTAAATAAAATAACTACAAGCTACTCATAATTAACAGCAGTAATATTATCAGTATTGTAAATTTCGTAAATTCATGAAATCTGAACAGATACCTACTCAATTGCTCATCAAATATGTATGTAGGCTTTCGCTTTATTTGGTTCCGTTTGAACATGATAAAGTTAAAATTATTAATCCTGGCGTTTCAAATAATAATGGAGTTTGCTTTGATGGTCGCCGTAGTTTGCTCTCGCTTTTCCTTTTTATTGAATCGCAATCGCGTTTGCCAATCTTAAACTGAGTACGTCTTATTAAAAAAAATTGCCAACAGTGTATTCATCGTAACGCATATATATGTAGTGTAATGGGACTTACTTCTTACTTCATGCATTTTTCTCATTTTCAAACGAATTAAAGTCTTCCTGCTATTCCTAAACGTAAGCAATAGGTAATGCTTTCTTTAAACGCAAATCCAAACTACGTTTTTCATTTTGATATTAGCGTGTACTTTTGATACTTCAAAGTACTGGAGAAATTAATAACCTACTAAATAATTTATCATAAAAATATTAAAAATCTGTGCTTTGTTACCCGTATGTAACTTATTTAGGTATTTGCTAGATTTTAATTCTAATTGGTCCGAAATGTAAACAATCTGTTGTAACAGATTCTTTGGAATAACTACTTCAACTGATAATATATATAGCGCAGTCAATAAAGTAATTAACAGACGTTGTTTTTATACTCATTCATGCTCCTCTGAGAAAATAGTACGAAATGTTCTTTTATTTTTCATTCAGAAATTTTGAGGTACAGTATTTTAGTTAGTGTAAAGGTATATAAGACATATTAGCCTATCAAGGTAATGGAAGCACCTAGATGCTTAGCCAAGTTGCTAACGCTTAGTAGCGTATCGTAGTTTTCCCTCTGTCACTCTTTCGTATTAGTGCGACAAAGACAGTTAGCCGCCTTTCGTTTACGATTGACGATTAAACCACAGATAAAATATAGGGAAGATTCCGTGTATTAAGACATACCTGAACAAACTATTGTCATCCTTTACCATCTCAAGATGTATTCCATAAGGAAAAGTGACAAATAAAGTAGCTCTACTTGGTCTTGAATTCTATCAATGACTCCATTTTCTTGAACAATGCTACCAACCTGATTAGATAAAATGTCATTACTATTAGTGTTGTCCAGTCTTCATCATAGGTATGCTTTTATCGGCAATAATAATATTTTTACCAAATTAGGTAGCGAATACAGTAGGAATAAACCTTATTTCCTACTCAGAATCACGATCTTCTGCGATCCTAATATGTCATGATTTCTAAATCTACATTTTAGGATAAAAATAAAATCACAAAATAAATGAAATTTTATCTTTAATTAAAATGTCAAATGTCAAAAGAAGTGTTCTGTCTAAAACGTATGCCACTAGTTGGCGCCACTTAGCGGTAAGGTCTCGCTAAGAAACAATTATCTAGCCTCAAAGAAAACGAACTAGAAGGTCATTTTATTTTTTTACATAATTTTATTAACTCGTACAAATCTAAGAATTTAGACAAGTTTCTGGACCTGACGCTTCAGTGCTGCCGCCCTGGTGAACGGCATTTCAGAAAACCCTCATTATAACATGTTTTATGGAACTTATCATCCCTTAAAGCATACCTAACAATTTTCGTATGATGGCTTCTTTGTATTTATCACATGTGTGTCATTATTAAACTAAACTTAATTTACTTTCTGGTTGACATGACATTGGATGATTACCAAATATGGCGGGTACTACGTCAGAATGTATGTAATCACTTATGCGCGTACCCTTGCCTGAAACAACAGCTTAAAAATGTGCGGAGCATATTTTTGAATACTTTTTAGGGAACCAGTCGTCTGCCTTTTTGATATTTTTGACCCATAATAGCCTTTGTTCAGTGTCCTGTGGCAACCTGTTGGAAATTAAAAACATCGATTCATTTTCTGAGTTGGCTATCAATACATTTATCGATATCACGATCGGTCTCTTAGGTACAACACTATGCGATACAAATATTTGAATCCCACTATTTATAATTACATTACGAAGGCAAATACGAATGGTTAATTCACAAAACTACACACATGTATCCGGCAACAAATATTGAATAAGATTTTCAGATACTTTTACCTTAATAAGGTTCTAAATCTTAAAATTCAAGTCAAAACTAAATTACTGGTGAAACGTAATGTCTTTATTTTGTTCATTCAGATAACCCTGGCGGTTTTTACACCCTGGAACCACACAAGTCATCACTTTTATCACATTCCGTGCACTTATCGAACAGAAATATAGATGAAAAGTTTTATTTTAATCACTTTTACTATTTGCTGTTTAGGTGCACTAGTATACCCAAACAAAGATCGTTGACAGGCATTGCCGGCGTCACCCACAGATAATAATAGACTCGGTCTATAGATTTATATGTCTATGGATTAAACGTTAGCAATTGGCAAGTTGTCTAAGCATCCTGTTTGGAATACAATGTTTGTATAATGCAAACGTGTTGTCTGTCAAAATGCTCGTATTTAAAAGCAAACTCTGTCAAAATGCTCGTAGTTTTAATATAGAAGACAGCGATAGAATTTTTCAACAGCAAATAGGTATAAATAAAATTACAAGAAGAGAGAAAGATCTTACATTAGCAAACGCTCGACCTCGACTTTAGATTGTATTCGCTGCAAAATATATTTGAAGTGGGGGTACCGTAAACAACAAACAGAGTTCATATTGTGTGTTTAAGCGGGGCACTCTTTCTAGAGATACAAAGCAAATAGTTTGCATGGTTTTCCTGTGTCACAGAACGATGGCATGTCTGTTACTAGTGTTTATTACTTTTATTTGTCACTTACTGATTTCCTAGACTGTTTTATTTATGGACAAGATTTACTCGTAAGCCATATTCTAGTTTCGTTTTCCAATATTTGAAATAAGCTACTGCATTCAGAATAATCAACCTCGCAAATTGAATGAATTTCGCTTGAACCGGTATTGAATGTTCTACGTCAATACCTACTCATTATATTTAAATCCTGTGTATTAATTAAAAGAATGTACTTTAAACATTTAAACGTAAACATTTTTTTATAAATCAACAAGAAATTAAGTTTATTTCCTCCGAACGATCAATGTAACGCGTGTACTGCTTAGTTGTCAAACTTTGTGAGTGGCTGCGATCTGACATTGTCAAGTGAAAATTAACCAATAATTTCGAAGTACATTGCTTCTCAATTAACTTTTCTCAGGAAGTTAATTACTTTTAAAAATAGAAGGTTGATACAAATAATTGAAAAAATCTGCATCGCATTCAATTTCAATAAAAGCCTGTATCATGGATCATGGACATCATGGTAACCCAATGTATTGACATGTACTTTGTTAACCTAGTAATACAAGATGGAGTTCTTCAGTCGATACCACAGAAATGAATATACACTAGAAGAAGCGAATGTATCTAATTCGCGTGTCCGAACTCAGTGGCAGCCACTGAGATGGCCATTTCTAATGACCAAGGATCGGAAAAACGCCCGTCATTTTGAAAAGATAACCCTGTTCCTTACAATAGAGACTGCCTTATTTTATGATGTTACTTATTTTATTTT
This sequence comes from Thaumatotibia leucotreta, assembly GCA_025490895.1. Taxonomy (NCBI): domain Eukaryota; kingdom Metazoa; phylum Arthropoda; class Insecta; order Lepidoptera; family Tortricidae; genus Thaumatotibia; species Thaumatotibia leucotreta. The sequence continues at coordinate 20,294 of JALPQI010007633.1, read as the reverse complement.
ATAAAATATTTTTTTAATAACACTATCACAAAGTATTTATTTAGGAGATCGCAATTCTTATTTACTTGTATACTCCATGATAGCGAATTTACGACCCATAAACGATTTCATATTTTTGATATTGAATTTCGATGTATCGAGTGTATAGTATCTTCTTCGTTACCGCTATAATTATTCATGAAATAAAACTATTTAAAGGGATTATGTATATCTCGTATGTTGATTAATTTTACTTGAATCGTTTATTGTTCGCAATCATGATATGTACAACTTGTACAAGTAAGAAAGGGGTGCCTGTCGTGTCGCATAACGTCGATTGTCCTAAAATTTTTTGGCTGAGAATGTTTGGCATAATGTTACATGGCAACTTACTTGTTTAGCCTACTTAATTTTGCGCATACACGTTTAAAATACCTACACCATATTTATTCTAATATTCATTACTCGAGCGTCAAATGACCTAAAGCATAATAATCCTAATGTTCATTGTAATAAATATTGTTTTCCCTACTACTCGAACTGTCAATTTTCACTGCGCCTACTTTTATCATGTCCGAAGTTTCATTCAAAAAGGCATTATAATAACAACATGCAAAACATTGGAACAACAGGGTGAATGGTTAAAAGAATGTTCTAGTAATAAACCAGGGTAAAACCGACGTGGATTGGTTAGGTTTCGAGGCTAGGGCGGAGTAAATGGCGTAGTCTATAAATACTTAAGTATTTTTAATCAATTTTTTACACATCCTCATACTTGAAAAACTAAAAAAGGGGGGTCGGGGGGGCGTAGCCCCCCTCTAGGGGGCACGGGGGGCGAAGCCCCACGCATTAAAAATAGAAATAATCTGAACCCTCCTACCTTAACCTGGATAGGTTCGTTAGCGGAAATAGAAGCCCCGCGCAGCGGGGCTTCGTCGACCGGTTCCCAGGTCCAAATTGCTCACTAAAATTCTTTGGACAACAGGGCGAATTAGTTAAGAATAGTTAAGTTCAAGCAATAAAAAAATATTTTAAAAGTTAGTTAAAGGTAATCACTTTTAGTACATTAAATAGTAGGAACATCACGATTATGCACAATATTTTTTCGATACATATACATTAAACACGAAAATCATTAGGACAAACAATATTTAGGAACAACCAAGTTAGGATGAACAATTTCGGCATAACAAAAATATGGGCAACAATGTTTATGCCATTCATTTTTCGGCGTAAAGTTGTTATGCGACAAATTTTTGCCCAATAACAACATTATGCCACCCGATATAGACCCGTAAGAAAGAGTTGGGAGCTCCTAAATAGATACTTTGTGTTAGTGTTATAAAAAAACATCATATTAAATAAAACATGTAAATATCATAAGATAAGGTAGTCTCTACTGTACGGAACAGGGTTATGTTTTCAAAATGACGGGCGTTTGTCCGATCCTTGCAGTAATGACAGTCCACATACGTCAGCTGATGCAGCCGCACGTAAGAAAAAAATACCAAATATTTCCAGCGCACAAAAACTTAAACATATTTCCCATCACACGTAAGTCATTTTTAAATAATATTGTGTGTGAATTCATCTTTAATCATTTTTTCTGTATTTTTATTTATGCGTCCAAGGGTGTACCTAAGTAAATATAGAATTACGTTACAAACCTGCGATTACATTGCATTGCTGCGTTTGCCTTAAGCGTTTGATCGACCATGCGTGTTAAAGAGATGATGAATATGCGACTAGTGATACTCTCGCGTATCGTTTCGACTTCGTCGTACAGCCCATTTTTCATTCGTCCGTCAAATTTAGCGACTAGTGTTGTTCGTTCGTTCGTTTTTTAAATATGATAGTGAAACAGTACCTCACTTTTCGTAAATGAATGGAGTTTAATAAAAACACATCAAAACAGTTCACTATTATATTTTCACACTATTATATTGTCACTTCACAAAACAACCGTTAGGATTCACATTTATCACATCAATGACCCAGTTTCAAATCGGATGCCCGTCTATATATCCACCTACCCGACATCATAAAAATAATCTCGTCAACAATGCTGTACTACCGTACGACCGGATATCAATGAACGCACTTATAACTTTAATGTAGCAGCAGTGAATGTAACAGTCGGCCATCCAATTTAAAACGAGTCCCTTCGTTTAAGAAGGTGCAAGATTGACTGAAATCGATTATATAAGTAAAAAAATCAATCAGCTATAATTTTAGATGGCTCCTATCATAACATTATAACATTCTGAATGAATTATATTTATGACTGTAATCACGTGATAATTTAAACAAGCAATGAATGTAGTATGAATTAACATTATGACACATTATTATTTAATCCTTACAACTAAGATGTTAAAGATCCCTCTTTAACATTCAGACACAACTCCAAGAGTCATGTTCAGACATGATTACTATAATCATGCTCCATAAAATCAGGTATTGATTCAACATCTCTTCACTTTTGATTATTCCAATTTATGTAATTAGAATTTAGGGCTGCTAAAATCAACATGCCCAGTCTGCCTTTAAGTCTATGCTTCTGAACCACTACTATCATCACTGGAGGCTATGCTCGTGGGGTCATGGTCATAGCTCATCCATGGGAATATCTTATCGAGTGAGATTACACCCTCATAACGTCTGCCTTTCTTCGTAAGAGGGGTATCCTCAATTACAACCCGGTCATGAGGTAAGATCTTTTTGATTCTGTAAGGTCCTTGACATTTGGACTCCAGTTTCTTAGACTGGCCAGTTGCACCCACAATGGCCCTGATTACCCTAACAAGATCGCCTTCTTTATATTGTGTACCCTTCTTTCTACAACTATCAAATCTTTCTTTACTCTTCAATTGATTTCTTTCTATTAAATCTCTAGCCTGATCCCTAATTTCGTCCAAGTTTTGTTCTACCGCGCCCTCATCTATACCTTCCATAACGTCATTTAAAATACCCTGTGAGGCGGTGGTTGTTTTCATACCGAATAATAGTTCGGTAGGAGACTTCTTTGTTACCTCATGCATCGTCGAGTTAATACCACTTTGAACATCTTGAACATGTTCATCCCATTTATCAGGGCTTTGGCCGTGAGACATTGTGCTAAGGGCAGACAGAATGGTACGATTGTATCGCTCTACCTGCCCATTTGCACGTGGTGTAGCGACTGAGTTTAAAGTGTGTTTGATTCCTAGCCTTTGAATGAATGTTTTGAACTTTTTGCTTGTGAAACTCGTACCTCTATCAGTAACCAAACGAACAGGAGGTTTAAAATAGCTGAAATAGTTTTAAAAAACTTTGATGCTTTCTTTCGACTTCGTGCTGCGGACAGCGGTGAGATTGACATACTTGGTGAACGCATCCACGATCACAAGCAAATACGAGTTTTTGTGCTTACTACGTACGAATGGTCCCAAGTGGTCGGCATGAATAGTGTGGAATGGTACCTCGACCTTAGGTATAGGGTGGAGTTCCCCTTCCTTTGCCCCAGCCGGAACCTTGTGGTGGGCACATTCTAAGCACGCCGACACATACTTTTTGGTAAACCGACGCATCTTGGGAAACCAATAGTGAGAACGTAGCCGCTGCAAGGTCTTTTCAAAACCAAAATGACCCACATCATCGTGGTTAGCCTTCAGTATTTGCCAACGGACACCTCTAGGAACTACCCAACGGATGGTATCGTTATCAATGATACGATATACACGACCATTCTTTAGCTTGTATTCCTTATGAATATTCGCAATTTTTGCAGTTGATGGATCTTGCAAGATTTCCTTAATTTGCTTAATTTCTGTGTCACCGGACTGGACTGTGGTGATCCAGTCTTCTATGTTCACTGTGAGTACATCTAGTATATGCGGCTGATCCTCCTTTTCATCGACGGGGCTTCGGCTAAGCGCATCAACATGCGCCATTTTCTCCCCTGCTCGGTATTCGATCTCACAATCGTACTCTAGAAATTGTATCCACCACCTTGAGATACGGGGAACAAGGTCTCTTTTTGTGAAGGTTGATCTTAGAGCATTACAGTCGGTAACGATTGTGAACTTTACCCCGAGCAGGTATGTTCTGAATTTCATTAATGAGCTTACCACCGCCAAAGTCTCAAGCTCGAAGGAATGCAATTTTTGTTCATCTATAGTCGTTTGTCGACTATAATATGCTACGGGGCGCCAAGGGTCAGATCCTGAGCGTTGTAGCAAAATGCCTGCTAAGCCCATTTTACTTGCGTCGGTATGGAGCTGCGTCTCCGCGGTGTGATCATACAATGCGAGTACAGGTCTATCAACCAGGCGGCTCTGTAGGTTCTTAAAAGCCGTTTCTTCATTTGATGTCCACTTTCAAAGAGCGTCCTTCCTTAAAAGGCTCGTCAGCGGCTTAGCTATCAATGCAAAGTCCTTGACGAATCTCCTAAAGAAGCTCGCTAACCCCAAGAACCGGCGAACGTCGTGTTGGTTGGTTGGAATGGCAAAATTCGAGACGGCCTTGACTTTTTGCAGTCCTGGTCTGACTCCCCGTTCACTGATCTCAAACCCTAAAAATTCGATACTCTGCTGGAAGAAGTTGCATTTAGATTTCTTAAGAGTAAGTCCGCTTTGTTGTAATACCTTCAGAACTTCTTCCAACCGAGCCAAACCTTCCTCGAATGATGATACCGGGATCAAAATATCATCCATGTAGATGACGACATATTTGATCTTGGAATTCGTGGTAAGGGATAGTGGTCACGTTTTGTTTTATTGTTAAGTGCGCGATAGTCAACGCAGAGTCGTTTATCGCCAGATTTTTTGTGAACCAAAACAATGGGGCTAGCGTAAGGTGATTTTGACTCTCGGACTATCCCGCACTCAATCATGTCATCTACCATACCCTGGACCAGTTGTCTCTCAGAGTGTGACAACCTGTAAGGTCTATATACAACTGGTTCTGAATCTTTAAGCCTGATAACCATCTCGGCTTCAGTGGTAAACCCCAAATCATGTAACCCACTTGAAAAACAGGTTGCATAACTATTTAATAAATCATCTAACTTTTCCCTTTCATCTAGCGACAAATTTTCTCCACATCTAATATCTGATCCATCGAATACTTTGTCTTGCTCAGGTGCAATTGTAACGCTCTGAACATGCTTCACAGCATTTAAATATCGAGCACGCGTAACTAGTGCCCCCTTGGGAATGGCTAAAGGCGTTGTCCCTAAATTCTGTACAAGTAGTAGGCATGTTCCAGAGTTAATTTCGTATTCGCCTGGCAAAAGGAAGTATTCGCTACCGACACGACCTCTCACTGAACCACCAACGTATACATTTCCGCTGAATTGTTCATCTGTGATGACTCGAATCGTGCTCATCTTACCCTCAGCTATGATATTATCTTTTTCAGACCTTAATTGTACTTTTGTGTCGTTAAGTTCATCTACTTTCTCAAATTTTAATTCAGTCGAAGTTTTTATTATACGCACGTTTGGTCGTTCGGTGAAGGTGTGTCCTAAAAGCACGGGACTGTTGATTAAGTGGTCATCGACTATGTAAATATCTACTGCATTTTCAGTGACCCCCTGAACAGTAACAACTCCTTGGAAATGTCCCAGGGGAACATAGGGTATATTACCTAGCCCTCGCAGTAACGTGCTATTAACAGGTGACCAATCAAACCCCAATAATTCCGCATCAGATTTCCGCAAAAGAGTGGCTTCACTGCCTTGATCTACCTGACAAGCTATTGGTTTATTATTGATTTCAATCGCTATTTTATATTTACTACTGCAATTGTCATTTGATGAGTCATGCACATTGCTTTTATCATTAATTTCAATATTTGATTCATTTAATCCTCCATTAACGTGAACTCTCATTACGCTTTTATCTTTAGTTTCGGGTTTATTAACCTTTTTAGGACAATCACTGATTGCATGGCCTATCAAATGACAATATAAACACTTGACAATCGGTTTTGGACATTTCGAACAGGGGTGTCCTTTCTCTTGACAATTAAAACATGTCACCCCATCTGGATTTTGACGTGGTTTGAGAGGGGTTTCACTAGGTCTGTACTCCTGTTTACCAGACGCGTTAGTCGTCAGATTTTTCCTATCCTTCTTAATGTCTGAACCGATGTCCTTGTTCTGAACTTTAATTGTTTTAAAGAATTGCAAAACATGTTCGGTTTTCTCAAAATTTGCCGCTTGAGCGCCGACTCTAACCCCCCTATCGTCCTCACCATGTATAATGCAATCTATAGCCTCTTTGCCAAAAATCTTACAGCGATTAAGGAGATTTATTTTAGAGAAAAAGTACAACTCCAAAGATTCGCCAAAACGAGCCCGTTTAGCCAGCATTTCTGTTAACAGATCCGCGTAGTTTTCAGTTGCAGGAAATGATTCTGCAAGGAGCACTTTCCATTCAGGCCAAGTTCGTTTTAACGATGGCAACCCTTGATACCATACCTTAGCATGACCAGTTAATTTTGGCAGAGCATAGTGGATAGTTTGCCTATCGTTCCATTTATATATTTCCGCGCACTCGTCCACTTTGCTCATCCAAACCGTAATTGGTTGCTCTTTGCTCAAACGGTCAAAATCCGGGATAACATTATTTAAGACTGGGAAACTATTATTTTGCTCATTATTCTGTTTTTTAAAATTTCTAAAAACTCTTTAATCAGATGAGATGCTGAATCATACCTGACTTCATTGTCCCTTCCAGGGCTCAGTCTCCGACTACGGAGCTCCATGAACCTCTCGGTTTCGCCGCGGTCTCTAACAGGGCTCCGTCTCCGATTTTGGAGCTCCATAGACCTCAAGGTCTCTCTGCTGTCCCTGTCAGAAGTCCGTCTCCGAATTGCAAGTTCTGTGAATCTCCTAGATCCCTCACCCTCTTCAGGGCTCCGTCTACAATTTCGTAGCTCCGAATCTCTAAGACGTGCCCGATCTTGAAGCTCTTGTCGTTCACGTTCATTTCTGAGTTGACTTTCTAAAACACGCAGGCGCTGTCTCTCTATCTCTAATTCATCTCTTAGCAATTCATTGTGTAGAGAACTAGGACTGCGAGTGCGACTTCGCATACGTTCGTATCTTAATCCGCTATGCGATTCGTTTGTTTGGTGGCCACTCACGCGGCTGCGACTACGGCTGCGCCCTTCGACAATAGAGCCAACTCTCGGATTCTGCTCACGGCTGCGACTCCTTGCCGATCGAATGCTACCGTGACGGCTGCGAGATGGTGGCTTTGCCTAGGAGTAAGCAAGATTCTCTCTGACCTGGCATCACTTCTGTTACCGGCAGTCTCGTACGGTAGATTGCGTCCAATAGTGCTGGTTCTCGATGTTGGTAGCACTGGACTACGCCTAGTTGCTTGCCCTCGCGCGCAATTGTCATCATTCTCCTCCATGGTATGTTTTCTGAAACTTGAAATGAGCACGCATGTACATGTTGTCGTCACATTAAGATTATAATTAGAATGACATCTTTTATCCCAATGATTACACGAAACGATCATGCATTTTATCTTATATTATCAATTTTTATCATAAATAATAGCATAACAATAAGGACTTAATTTATTGGATGAAATTGTGTTTGCAAATAATTTATTTACAGCTTACCGGATAACTTATTTTAATATACGTGTGCAAAAGTGCAATCTGGATTATTTCTACTAGTGTTATTAATGTTATTATTTGTACTGTCTCATGTAATAAATCTAGTTCAATTACAATGGTTGCGATTAACAACAACAATAAATATGAATACTGAAACTTGTAGCTAGTTATTGGTTATGGATAACTACACATCTGTGGGGTCAGTTATTTGAAAAAAAGTCGATCAGCAATGCAGCAGGTTAATAAGGAGTGTGGTGGTACATTTTTAATTATATGACAATAAGATCCTATCCAGGTTCCGGCAGTAAACCGTGGCAATATATTTTGTAAGCCAATGGAACATTCTAATGCAATTTATCTGTGTGGAATTTTGATTTCATGTATCATAGGTTGTTACGTAATAAGATTGTTTTTGTTGCGTAATCAGTTCAGCATACTCGTATAATTACTTTGAAAAAAAAATTGTTACATCACCGTGTAGGTAACATTTACTTGCAAAATATGACTATGTTCTTTCTTATTCTTGTTACAATACGAGTAAGTAATTATTAGTATTCATTAATTAACGGCCATAGTGGAGGGAAAAAAAATCAACCGAATTAACGGACGACGTACCTTTTCGTGGGCTTGTGTTTTATCCCGCCTTCTGAAGTTGAAACAGTTTTCGTAAATGAATGGAGTTTAATAAAAACACATCAAAACAGTTCACTATTATATTTTCACACTATTATATTGTCACTTCACAAAACGACCGTTAGGATTCACATTTATCACATCAATGACCCAGTTTCAAATCGGATGCCCGTCTATATATCCACCTACCCGATATCATAAAAATAATCTCGTCAACAATGCTGTACTACCGTACGACCGGATATCGATGAACGCACTTATAACTTTAATGTAGCAGCAGTGAATGTAACAATAGTGACCTAGCGAGCCCACAGATATAAAATCTATGTGTACGAGAGAGACGGCTGCATTGTTGCGGGGCGGAGGTGCATTGGTGTCTTTGAATCGTTTAGGTTTCCCATCACTAAATGCCGACCGTGACGTCTCAGTGACAGCTAAAAAGTCGGCACGCTTGGTTCCCATACATATGGTGCTATTTACTTCATCTACTGAATATCTAAATCTGTGGTCGATACTCTCCATCCATGTTACTTTGGTGCACGTTGCTTTCAAATTTTACGGTTTTGTTTGAATGTTTAAAAAATCAATTTTATCTACAGTTATTGGAAATTCAATCCTTTCAAGGATTAAAACAAAGGTTATGCCTGCACAAAAGGTACCTATTGATACACAGGCACGAATGGATTGCATTCCCGTATCCCTTTTGTGAATCGCCGAGGGCGCGCAAGGATTATATAGAGGCACTGAAACGTAGAAATGAAGCTGCTGAGGCACACAATGAAGGTGTGAAGGCTTTTTATTATCGATGCTTTGTAAAATATTCGTAATCAACAACTGTTGTACTTTAATATACAGGGCGTCCCAAAGTTATGGGACATGAAGGGGAAGTACCTTAAATATCGTAGACAGTGAATTTTGCTGAAAGAAGACTTTATGTTATATTTAAAATTTAGTAATTGTGCATTCAACTTTTTCAAAAAATTATTAGCTTCACCCGGAAATCGAACCAACTACAATTTTTTTTATTCTTTTAGTTTTAGATACTATATTTCTTAAGAAAAATTGATATTTTTTATCCATTCTTTCGAATGACATTGTAAAATTATCAAAAAAAAATTTTTAGTAAGTTGGTTCGATGCCTAGATAAAGCAACATTTCTTGGGTTTTGTCTTTAATGCAGTACAATTTAATTTTAAAATAAAATGAATACTTCTTTCAGCAAAATATCCTGTCTACGATATTTAAGGTACTTCCCCTTCATATCCCATAACTATGGGACGCCCACTCGCCCAGTATGCATGCCATGTTATATCATTGGATAGATACTCAAGCAAGCTTATGCAATTTTAATTTTTTACGCCTGTAGCAAAGTTCAAATAGCTAAATAAATAAATTATCTCACACTAGTAGGTTCGTATAAATTAACGAGTTATGATAACAAAATTAAAAGTAGAATATTATATTTACAATAATAAACGACTGACGTTTAGACCGAGCAAATCAGGACCATTGTCATTGTCAACCCGTCGTGTGCAATGAATTTCAAGCACTAGACGATTTCATTTCCTCTCGCGACCTGAGTTCCGCTATTCTCGTGGCAGTCATTGCAGTGTTAGTGAATTGTTTTAAATATTGTTATCTAAGGAGCAACGTATAGGGACAACATTAGATATAGTAGCTATACAGCACAACTCTCATCTATTGGCGGGCAACATTATACAGTGTGGAAATTAATCTGAAGCGCTGGAGCAAAACTACTTTAAATCCTTAAGCTAGTTAAATAGCTCATTTTATTTAAAAGAGACATTCTTTTATTTTTGAAAAGAAACTAATCTGCATTAAAATATTTTTTTAAACTCTCGCTTGCTTCGTCCGGGACTCGAATCAACTAAAATAAAAAAAAATAAAGACTCTTTATTTTATTATACTAATCGGTAGTATTAATATTCAGGATAAAGTTTTTCTAACAAACCTTTGGTCTTAAAAATAAAAATAATCGTTAAATTTAACACCAACTTTATTTTACTATCAATTTTGTAACACTTAAATTATTTAACTGATACTTTGTTCGAAATGAGGCCTGTCGTGTTTTAGTTTAGTTTAGTTGAACTAAGTCTACATAGATTGTAATACTTTGTGATAGGTTCAAAATCTTCATCTTTTTTATGCAAGCACTCTTATATGACAGATAATTCAGACAGAAAATGTGAACATTTTCCATGTGAACTTTAAACTTTCCAAGTATGTACATATTTAATCAATGTTATCCCGTTCTATGACTTTGGCTTAATTCATCTAAATTATCTGTATCCGGCAGCGTCACTGTAATATTTGAATCTGTTTGTTTTGATATTGGAAAATCAAAATCCCCGATAATATTACTTAAGTACGAAATTGTAACTTCTGACATCCTCAGTTTGAGTCATGTACATACATAACACGGTAATATAATTTTCCATTTCACATTCTGCTCACGTATCTACGCTTTTACCCTCGAGATCCGTCGAATTTCCCATTTTACGAACAGTTCATCGAAATTAAAAGGTATTTCAAGTAACATTTGACGTAAAAAAATAAGTTGACAGTTTAAATATCATAATTACAACTCGGTTGTAACCAAAAATAAAACTAAACATAAAGTAACAAACTATAGCTAGATAACAAAACTATATTAAATTATTAACTAAAACTTATAAAATGCGTTTCCATGGCTTTTCGTTATTCTGATTGTAGTGGAAATACAAAAATAATGCCCTCGCCGGGTTTCGAACCCGAAACCTCTGCGGAGACTGATAAGTTACTTTGTATGAAAAAAAAACCGATATGTACGATCCCTGGTACGTACAATTTATTAGTTCTATAAGATAAAATTTGTACATATTTATGTGTGTGTAGGTACTTACTCAACTTTGTGTGTATGTACACTGATATGAACTTAAAAATTCTAAATATTCGATGTTATATTCTAGATAAAAAACCTGTCCAAAAGTAAATGGTGCTCTATTACGAAATCAAAGTCTGTCAATAGTAATATGGAGAAATGTTTTGGTAATTAGCTTCAGCGTATGAAATACAGTCTTCCTGAGTGATTGCAAAATCACATAGCACATTTTTTCAATTTATTTGTCTATTCCAAACTTCGTTTCATAAAACCTCGCTCGTGTTTTAAGGTCTCCCTATTTCAATTGCGTTTATGTGCATACTACCAAACGGGCTAATTACACGTATACAGATATAATAATGATAATTTATTATTTTTTGTATACAATAAAGAATTTACATACATACAAAATAGTCCTGACCCGCCCAATACAATGCCTTTTTTATTAAAGGGCAGTTGTACAGTCACCATGAGATATATCGGTGCTCATAAACATCTGAGCTCAATTGTCATGGCGTGTGCATGTTCAAGTTTTTTTGAGCACGGTGACCTCTCATATATTCGCAACTGTACCTACCTCCCAGCAATCTACAATGCTAGATAACAAAACTATATTACTTATTAGGATCTTTTTTTTAAATAACATTTGTTTCTATAAAGTAATCATTTCCTGCACCAACTTAAATGTCTCTGTTTGGCCCTATGGTTGACTGATAGAGAATGCCATTTGGCATTAAGTCCGCCATTTGTACAGCATTGTTTGTTTTGTGCAATAAAGTTTAAATAAATAAATAAATGCTGTTGATGTAGTCATGTGCATCCTACGGCCAGCCGTACACTTGTAAGTTCTTACGTAAGTTATAGGGAAGGAGCTATACTAAGGAGTGAGACGCAAATACCACTATCTCATTCCTTAGTATAGCTCCTTCTCTATAACTTACGTAAGAACTTACAGATGTACGGCTGGCCTAAAAAAGTTGACGTAAAAAAACACTTCAGGATACAGAAGCCGCCAAAATGCCCAGTTTATTGCCTCGTTACTTCAATGAAAGAAGATACCTCATAATGCCAATACCTTTTTTAATTAACCTTTACTTGTTACAAATCAAGTGTCACTTAAAATCTAAAAGCTCATTATTATTTCCTTTAAGGTTCATAAGTCATAAGCGCTAACATATATAAGGTCCTAATTTATTAGATGCAGATATTTTTACAGCTGATAGTACTTGGTCCCTGGAGTATATTAAACCGTGAAACATTATAGCTTTTACGATGTTTTTTTGGAGAAAACGGAAAAACAAATTTGCTACGTAAAAACACCCTGTTTATGTGATTATTAAATGAAAACTCATTGAACAGATTCTAGTACCTCTTCTACGTACCATTTAGCTGGAGCTGAACTCTTCACGTCGATAAATTAAATACTTGATTGTCAACGTCATGTTATTTTCCGTTGGATTGTTTCGTTTGATGGGGTCCATATTGGCACTTATACAATTTTTACTTCGAATATTTTTACTAATACCGTTTTTTACTCATAATCATCATTACTCCGAAATTTTTTTCTCATACTTTTTTTCTTACTAAAAATTATACTTCTACCTACAATGTACATATCGATTTTTATTTCGAAATTTTATCCTCCTAAAGTCGTCAAGTAGATTAATCTATACTCATAAAGTTATTTGAAATAAATTGTTTATTTATAAACATTTTCCCATTAGGTTCACTCTGTTGTGTTATAATTCTTTTATGAATAACATAAACTATGTAGTCATAATGGGCTTTGTGCAAAAACTGTTGTGACATACTCAACTTTAGCATATTTCTTTGTGTCAGATTTCGAGTTGTTCGAATATTATTCGAGCATAATTTCGATGCTCCTATTTAAGATGAGACATAATCTGGATGTGCATAAAAAGTATCGGCATAGTTTGTTTTAGCATAACAGAGAAGGAATAATTACAACCTCTCAATATAATCGAGGTAGTAGTAATATTCTATACGTTACTTACTGTGTTACTGAGCTGAGTACTTTCTAGGTTGCTAAAAAAAAATAACCTCGAAGACTAAGGCGGGAGCAAAGCTCCCGCCTTACTCTTCTAACCTAACCTATCCGAGTCGGATCTGCCCCGGAAGGTTTTGTTCGCTCGCTTCGCTCGCTCACTGCAGAAATTTTCACCCTCACAGCAAATTCTGCCTGACCAAAAAGGCAAGTTTCGAACATGTGGCTACATGCCCAAAAAAAAAATGCAAATCTAATTTCTGTTTTATAACACTCGGCGTAATTAATGATATGCCAAGATAGTTTCGGACAAAACAATATTCGAAATGTTGTTATTTAAGCCAAGTGATGTTTCTGTCTCATTAAGTTGATGCCAAAATAGATTATACCAAGTCTGTTATGTCCTAAGCGTTTCGGACAAAAAAAGTTTAGAGGGAACCCGTTTAGTACAGTAGGTACCTACTCTGCCACAACCTGATTTGTGCAGGTAGCTAGTTTACAGTAATAGTACGATTTATATTTAATTAAACAAAAATAATTCATACATAAAACCAGTACAGATAAAAATAAATACCTATAACATTAGAATATGTACCATAAAATAAGTATAGTGAAAAATTATATAAACATAAAAGTTAGTACTAAAAATATGTATGAAAAACAATATTATGAACATAAATAATTCTATGTGATGATGATTATGAACAAAGATTATTCTAAATACCGATCATTATGAAGTTAAATTGTATAAGAAAAATTTTCGGAGTTCCAATAATCTAAGTTGCAATTTTATAAATACTTTGGCGCACCCCGTTTGATGACATGACAGACAGTGTTATTGTGACATGTGATAATGCACATGATGATTTTTTCTAGACGAAATTATATTTTTTTTTTGTTAGGAAAATGAAATCAAAAAAGTTACATGAAAAGATTTCTTAATTTATATTTAAAGTTAATTATTTTGATGTAAAGTATCATGTGTTAAAATATCTGCAACTAATAAATTAGGACCTTATATATTTGTTAGCACTACACAGAGCATCTAGATACTAATTAAATAAGGTAAACGAATACCGCCTATAACCCGCGTCCACGACCCTATAGGTATGACCACGGCGGCCTTACGTGACTAGAACAACAAAATCTTCATGCATATTCATACTGCAAGTATTTGATTTTTTTAGGGTTCCGTACCCAACCGGAACCTTATTAACTAGTTAGACTTCTCTGTCACCAAGCTGTATCTCATAACCAACGTGATTGTATCTCCATTTTAATTGTTCCGCAGTAAGCAAGGAACTCTTATAGTCGCAATGTGAGTCTGTCTGTCCAAAGCATAGCTCAGTGAAATTAATAACTGGTGATTTTTTAATTTACTGATATCCTATAGTTGATTATTATAGGTCTTTCAGTCCAAAAATAAAGTTTTTAAAATAACCGCGCCAGAATTTATAAAAAACGTGCCCGCTGTCCACAAACTTTTAATCCATTTTTTTATCCAGTCCGAAAAATGTAAAATGAGAACATACTAAGATAGAGTACGAGTACCTACTTTAAATGGAGACTATTTATTTCAAACATAATCAGCCTACCCGTTTTTAAATAATTACGGAACCCTACCTACACTGATCATGGCCTGACATGCTTTTGGTCGTTTTTTTGCGCGCTATGTGAGCATTACTACATGTATTAATATACATAGATAATTGTACAGAAGGCGCTATGAATAATTGAATTGAAACTACACAAACAAAAATAGTGTTCAAATTTGTTAGATAATAATTAGATACGTACTATACGACTGAAATACTTGTATAAGTGGTATATTAATATATTCTACGTGAATGGTATGCGTAAGAAATTAAATAGCATGGTTTGAAAATGCTCTAATATACTTACTTTATTCCGGGTGCGTGAAGTTAGCATATCAAGTATGAGCAGATCACGTTTTTATTGGAGTTCCTATAGCATGCACAATAGTTCTAGAGTTCCTGATACTTTTTAACAATAGTTCTATCATTTTTTGGAAAAAAAATGATGTCACTGTTTTCTTCAAAATGATATGCTAACTTCACACGTCAGCATATCAAATCGATCCGATTACAATGAAACTCATAGGATAGATTCAGTATGTAGAAATAGAGAGTTCCTGACACAAGCAATACGTATTTTACCAGTTTATCGACACACAAAACAAAATGAATCGGTGTCAGAAACGGCATTTACGCAAAGTTCAGGTATGCTATGCTGGGTCATTTTCGGCAGTTCCAGGAGAGTTTTTGGCCTTAAACGATAGCTACGGCTCCGGTATTATCAAAACCAAAGAGTTCTCTGCTCTGGTAAAATTATTAAAATAACAAAAAAAATATTTTGAAATTTAAATTTTTTCAAAGTTCAGGTGTGCTATGCTGGGACATTTTCGGCAGTTCCAGGATAGTTTTTGGTCTTAAACGATAGCAACCGCTGAGATATTGTCAAAACCAAAGAGTTCTCTGCTCTGGTAAAATTATTAAACTGACAAAAAAATATTTTGAAATTTCAATTTTCTCAAAGTTCAGGTGTGCTATGCTGGGGCATTTTCGGCAGTTCCAGGATAGTTTTTGGTCTTAAACGATAGCAACGGCTGAGATATTGTCAAAACCAAAGAGTTCTCTGTTCTGGTAAAATTATTAAAATAACAAAAATGTTTTTTTTTGAAATTTCAATTTTTTCAAAGTTCAGGTGTGCTATGCTGGGGCATTTTCGGCAGTTCCAGGATAGTTTTTGGTCTTAAATGATAGCAACCGCTGAGATATTGTCAAAACCAAAGAGTTCTCTGCTCTGGTGAAAATATTAAATTGACAAGAAAAAATATTCTGAAATTTCAATTTTCTCAAAGTTCAGGTGTGCTATGCTGGGGCATTTTCGGCAGTTCCAGGATAGTTTTTGGTCTTAAACGATAGCTACGGCTGAGATATAGTCAAAACCAAAGAGTTCTCTGCTCTGGTAAAAATACAAAAATGACAAGAAAAAATATTATGAAATTTAAATTTTCTCAAAGTTCAGGTATGCTATGCTGGGGCATTTTCGGCAGTTCTAGGATTGTTTTTGGTCTCAAACGATAGCTATTAATCTGATATTATCAAAACCAAAGAGTTCTCTGCTCTGTTGAAAATATAAAAATGACAAGAAAAAATATTCTGAAATTTCAATTTTCTCAAGGTTCAGGTGTGCTATGCTGGGACATTTTCGGCAGTTCCAGGATAGTTTTTGGTCTTAAACAATAGCTACGGCTAAGATATTGTGAAAACTAAAGAGTTCTCTGCTCTGGTAAAGTTATTAAACTAACAAAAAAATATTTTGAAATTTCAATTTTCTCAAAGTTCAGGTGTGCTATGCTGGGGCATTTTCGGCAGTTCCAGGATAGTTTATGGTCTTAAACGATAGCAACGGCTAAGATATTGTGAAAACCAAAGAGTTCTCTGCTCTGGTGAAAATATAAAATTGACAAGAAAAAATATTCTGAAATTTCAATTTTCTCAAGGTTCAGGTGTGCTATGCTGGGGCATTTTCGACAGTTCCAGGATAGTTTTTGGTCTTAAACGATAGCTACGGCTAAGATATTGTCAAAATCACAAAGTTCTCTGCTCTGGTAAAAATACAAAATTGACAAGAAAAAATATTCTGAAATTTCAATTTTCTCAAGGTTCAGGTGTGCTATGCTGGGGCATTTTCGAGAGTTCCAGGATAGTTTTTGATCTTAAACGATAGCTATGGCTAAGATATTGTGAAAACCAAAGAGTTCTCTGCTCTAGTAAAATTATTAAAATAACAAAAAAAATATTTTGAAATTTCAATTTTCTCAAAGTTCAGGTGTGCTATGCTGGGGCATTTTCGACAGTTCCAGGATAGTTTTTGATCTTAAACGATAGCTATGGCTAAGATATAATGAAAACCAAAGAGTTCTCTGCTCTAGTAAAATTATTAAAATAACAAAAAAAATATTCTGAAATTTCAATTTTCTCAAGGTTCAGGTGTGCTATGCTGGGGCATTTTCGGCAGTTCCAGGATAGTTTTTAGTCTTAAACGACATCTACGTCTAAGATATTGTGAAACCCAAAGAGTTCTCTGCTCTAGTAAAATTATTAAAATAACAAAAAAAATATTTTGAAATTTCAATTTTCTCAAAGTTCAGGTGTGCTATGCTGGGACATTTTCGGCAGTTCCAGGATAGTTTTTGTACTCAAACGATAGCAACCGCTCAGATATTGTCAAAACCAAAGAGTTCTCTGCTCTAGTTAAATTATTAAAACAACAAAAAAACATTTTGAAATTTCAATTTTCTCAAAGTTCAGGTGTGCTATGCTGGGGCTTTTTCGGCAGTTCCAGGATAGTTTTTGGTCTTTAACAATAGCTACGGCTGAGATATTGTCAAAAATAAAGAGTTCTTTGCTCTGGTAAAATATTTATTATGACAAAAAAAATATTTTGAAATTTCAATTTTCTCAAAGTTCAGGTGTGCTATGCTGGGGCATTTTCGGCAGTTCCAGGATAGTTTTTGGTTTTAAACGATAGCAACGGCTGAGATATTGTCAAAACCAAAGAGTTCTTTGCTCTGGTAAAAATACAAAAATGACAAGAAAAAATTTTCTAAAATTTAAATTTTCTCAAAGTTCAGGTATGCTATGCTGATGCATTTTCGGCAGTTCCAGGATAGTTTTTGGTCTAAAACGATAGCTACGGCTGAGATATTATCAAAACCAAAGAGTTCTCTGCTCTGGTGAAAATATAAAAATGACAAGAAAAAATATTCTGAAATTTCAATTTTTTCAAGGTTCAGGTGTGATATGCTGGGGCATTTTCGGCAGTTCAAGGATAGTTTTTGGTCTAAAACGACAGCTACGGCTAAGATATTGTGAAAACCAAAGAGTTCTCTGCTCTAGTAAAATTATTAAAATAACAAAAAAAATATTTTGAAATTTCAATTTTCTCAAAGTTCAGGTGTGCTATGCTGGGGCATTTTCGGCAGTTCCAGGATAGTTTTTGGTCTTAAACGATAGCTACGGCTAGGATATTATCAAAACCAAAGAGTTCTTTGCTCTGGTGAAAATGTAAAATTGACAAGAAAAAATATTCTGAAATTTCAATTTTCTCAAAGTTCAGGTGTGCTATGCTGGGGCATTTTCGACAGTTCCAGGATAGTTTTTGATCTTAAACGATAGCTATGGCTAAGATATTGTGAAAACCAAAGAGTTCTCTGCTCTAGTAAAATTATTAAAATAACAAAAAAAATATTCTGAAATTTCAATTTTCTCAAGGTTCAGGTGTGCTATGCTGGGGCATTTTCGGCAGTTCCAGGATAGTTTTTAGTCTTAAACGACATCTACGTCTAAGATATTGTGAAAACCAAAGAGTTCTCTGCTCTAGTAAAATTATTAAAATAACAAAAAAAATATTTTGAAATTTCAATTTTCTCAAAGTTCAGGTGTGCTATGCTGGGACATTTTCGGCAGTTCCAGGATAGTTTTTGTACTCAAACGATAGCAACCGCTCAGATATTGTCAAAACCAAAGAGTTCTCTGCTCTAGTAAAATTATTAAAACAACAAAAAAACATTTTGAAATTTCAATTTTCTCAAAGTTCAGGTGTGCTATGCTGGGGCTTTTTCGGCAGTTCCAGGATAGTTTTTGGTCTTTAACAATAGCTACGGCTGAGATATTGTCAAAAATAAAGAGTTCTTTGCTCTGGTAAAATATTTATTATGACAAAAAAAATATTTTGAAATTTCAATTTTCTCAAAGTTCAGGTGTGCTATGCTGGGGCATTTTCGGCAGTTCCAGGATAGTTTTTGGTTTTAAACGATAGCAACGGCTGAGATATTGTCAAAACCAAAGAGTTCTTTGCTCTGGTAAAAATACAAAAATGACAAGAAAAAATTTTCTAAAATTTAAATTTTCTCAAAGTTCAGGTATGCTATGCTGATGCATTTTCGGCAGTTCCAGGATAGTTTTTGGTCTAAAACGATAGCTACGGCTGAGATATTATCAAAACCAAAGAGTTCTCTGCTCTGGTGAAAAAATAAAAATGACAAGAAAAAATATTCTGAAATTTCAATTTTTTCAAGGTTCAGGTGTGATATGCTGGGGCATTTTCGGCAGTTCAAGGATAGTTTTTGGTCTAAAACGACAGCTACGGCTAAGATATTGTGAAAACCAAAGAGTTCTCTGCTCTAGTAAAATTATTAAAATAACAAAAAAAATATTTTGAAATTTCAATTTTCTCAAAGTTCAGGTGTGCTATGCTGGGGCTTTTTCGGCAGTTCCAGGATAGTTTTTGGTCTTAAACAATAGCTACGGCTGAGATATTGTCAAAACTCAAGAGTTCTCTGCTCTGGTAAAATATTTAATATGACAAAAAAAATATTTTGAAATGTCAATTTTCTCAAAGTTCAGGTGTGCTATGCTGGGGCATTTTCGGCAGTTCCAGGATAGTTTTTGGTCTTAAACGATAGCAACGGCTGAGATATTGTCAAAACCAAAGAGTTCTTTGCTCTGGTAAAAATACAAAAATGACAAGAAAAAATTTTCAGAAATTTAAATTTTCTCAAAGTTCAGGTATGCTATGCTGATGCATTTTCGGCAGTTCCAGGATAGTTTTTGGTCTTAAACGATAGCTACGGCTGAGATATTATCAAAACCAAAGAGTTCTCTGCTCTAGTAAAATTATTAAAATAACAAAAAAAATATTTTGAAATTTCAATTTTCTCAAAGTTCAGGTGTGCTATGCTGGGGCTTTTTCGGCAGTTCCAGGATAGTTTTTGGTCTTAAACAATAGCTACGGCTGAGATATTGTCAAAACTCAAGAGTTCTCTGCTCTGGTAAAATATTTAATATGACAAAAAAAATATTTTGAAATGTCAATTTTCTCAAAGTTCAGGTGTGCTATGCTGGGGCATTTTCGGCAGTTCCAGGATAGTTTTTGGTCTTAAACGATAGCAACGGCTGAGATATTGTCAAAACCAAAGAGTTCTTTGCTCTGGTAAAAATACAAAAATGACAAGAAAAAATTTTCAGAAATTTAAATTTTCTCAAAGTTCAGGTATGCTATGCTGATGCATTTTCGGCAGTTCCAGGATAGTTTTTGGTCTTAAACGATAGCTACGGCTGAGATATTATCAAAACCAAAGAGTTCTCTGCT
>JALPQI010007632.1:0-43237 GCA_025490895.1 Thaumatotibia leucotreta | reverse complement strand
AGTTCGGGCTTTTAGGGCGCCCGCATCACGAAAGCATCGAAAATTACATTCATGGAAAATTAGCAATTCGTGTACAGCGCCATCTATCCGCAAATTCAGACACTAAAGTACGCGTGCGAGTGCGAGACAAAAGCGAGATGATTTAACTATTAATCCTACATTCATGAATTTCATGATTTTAACGGACTTCAAAAAAGGAAGAGAATCACAAATCGTTTTTTTTTAAACCGACTATCAAAAAGGAGCAGGTTCTCGATTCAAGCGTATTGTTTAAGTATTCTTGTAAAAAAAAGTATTATTGAAGTTATCACACGAAAGAAGTTGATTCGTCCCTAATTATGTTCAGTAAGTACCTACTCTATAAAATTTGTCAATATTTCGTTGATAAACTTCAGATTCTTCAGAAATATGGGTATGAAACCTATATTTTTCACTATAAAAAAATCGGGATTTTCAATAAAATGAAAGCTCTTTCAAATTATATCCCACTCCACCTAGTTATTACACTTGGAAATCAAGCCCCATTAGAGGGGGCACCCTCTTATGGGGCATTTTCCATAGTAATATGTAGTACATTTTAGAGATGCAACCGAATATTCGGTAACTATCCGGTATCCGGCCCGTATTTTACTATTCGGCCGGATACCGGATACTAACTTTGCTTGATTTTGGGCTAAATAGATTGAACATAAAAAGATAAAAAACAGTAACGGTAACAATAATAATCATTAGTGGGGTGCATTTAGGCTCCCGAGAGTAGTTATTAGTCGGTCGGTCCCCCAAGGCACAGGACTCTCAGGTCTGGCTTGCTTTCATTGACTAACTATGGAGGAGTCGGTAGAGCTATATGGTCCAAAGTGGAAATATAAATTTGCGTAAGTGAATCGTTGGTGCAGTGGCTGTCATAAGCCACATAGTCGACGGGAAGTCAGCACCTGCCTTGATAACAGTGTAAGTGATTGTTATAGCAGTTGTCCGGGCTTCTTTTCTGTAGGTCTATTTTCCTACCTATACAATCTACAACATTTTTTTTTGGTAACTTAAAAACAGTAGGTAGATAAAATTATGGCCACAATTTCGAATCTGGTTACAAGATAAGTCAGGCCCCGAGCTACAAAACACTAGTCTCAAAATTTGTACGACGCGCCCTCTGCTAAACTCAAAATAGGTATATCCGGCCGAACAACTATCCGTTGCATCTCTAGACTAAAAACTTCTTTTTAACTCGGGAGATTGTCGCCCTCGTTTCACTCGGGCTCCAACTTTCACCCTCGTCGAAAAAAAGATGTTTTGCACTTGTATCGAAATGTACTAGAGATGCAACGGATAGTTGTCCGGCCGGATACCGGATATTCAACCTGACCAGCGGGCGCAGCGGCCGAATATTCGGCTATACCTATTTTGAGTTTAGCAGAGGGCGCGTCGTACAAATTTTGAGACTTGTGTTTTGTAGCTCGGGGCCTGACTTATCTTGTAACCAGATTCGAAATTGTGGCCATAATTTTATCTTCCTACTGTTTTTAAGTTACCAAAAAAAAATGTTGTAGATTGTATAGGTAGGAAAATAGACTACAGAAAAGAAGCCCGGACAACTGCTATAACAATCACTACACTGTTATCAAGGCAGGTGCTGGCTTCCCGTCGACTATGTGGCTTATGACAGCCACTGCACCAACGATTCACTTACGCAAATTTATATTTCCACTTTGGACCATATAGCTCTACCGACTCCTCCATAGTTAGTCAATGAAGGCAAGCCAGACCTGAGAGTCCTGTGCCTTGAGGGACCGACCGACTAATAATTACTTACCTACTCTCGGGAGCCTAAATGCACCCCACTAATGATTATTATTGTTACCGTTACTGTTTTTTGTCTTTTTATGTTCAATCTATTTAGCCCAAAATCAAGCAAAGTTAGTATCCGGTATCCGGCCGGATAGTACAATACGGGCCGGATACCGGATAGTTACCGAATATTCGGTGCATCTCTAGTTTTTACACGTGTAACGAACGACTTTTTTCATAACAAGTGCCTTAAAAAGAGTAATTGCAAAGTTTACTTTTCCGCACTAGTTAGGAAAAATAGACTACTTACCGAATTCAAACCGATAGGTTCTGTGGTTTTCGAGATAGGTATTAAAACAATGTAGCAGACAGACGGACGTACAGTCGCAACATAATAAGTATTCCTTTTGTGGAAGAAATGGGTGTTTTATTTCCGCCTTTTGCTCTTGCATATTTGGGCGAAGTGATTTGCGGTATAAAAGATATCACATAGGTAGACGGCTCTAACAATTTTGATGAAAATGCTATACCTACTGTAGAGGTTTAACCTTTTTGACGCCACGTCTAATACAAAAGCTGTCACTCAAAGTCAAACTCTCAACACACTCAAAGTCAAAGTCACTGACGCCAAGTCAAAAAAATGTCAAATCTGAATTTGAGCTTTACGCACGTGCGTGTAGGTTTATATTGCTCTGGGGACCAGGACTTATATATCGGTCCTTGCGTTGAACCTGCGCTGCCAATATATCGGTCGTTGCCAACGACTCGTTGGCGTCCAAAAGATTGAATGGGCGAATAATTGATGTAGCTTAGCCTTGTCTTTGGGAAAGCGAGACTGTTTAAAGTTAATGCAACTAGAGTTATAAAAAAATACAACCAGTTAAATATAAAATTTTATTTTTCTTTAACGCACGGTTTTAAGTTTTCGTATTTCTTCTATCTTTTGTCGTCAATATAGTTTTGTACAATTTACAATTAAAGCATAAGTATATTTGTAATATTAGTTTGATTTATGATTACTTAATTTTAGTAATACAGAAAATAAGAATAGTAATAAGAATCTTAAAAGTAGGTATACATAGATACATTACAATACTTAAATGGAGACAGAATGATTGATTGCGTAAACTGAGAATGGTAAAAAATATAGGAGAGAATACGTATATACATATTATAATACGAAAATAGTTAAATGTTATAGAAAGACTAGGACTACTTATTAATGGAATTTATACTGTCAGTCATGTTATATAAAAATCCTATTAAACCTACTTATTATGTAGGGACGGACAAACCTTAAAAAATAGTTTACTTCTTAAATAAAAATGATATAATTAATTACCTACTTACATTTAAATACGTAGTACCTACTTACGTTTTGTAGGTCATTGTCATCGCACATTGTTTATTACAGTGTACATGTACAAGGTTGCGTTTTGCTTTTTCTACAATTTTAGTAAAAATTTTAAAAGGCATCATATCAAGTTATCAAGGCAAATATACGATTATTATCTATGAATCACATCTTATCGAATTTAACCAAATGTTAAAATATATCGTTACATATAAGTAGTAGTCCATTAATTGAGATCGTGCACTTCTGGTAATTTTATAAAATTAGAAATAGTATCTAATACTATACAAATAAACTTCATAATATAATAACACATTTCATAAGGCACTCCTGCTACATACATATCTTTTTCAGATTATAGAATAGATCGGTACTGAAATAAATTGTATAACTAGGTATAAGTGATTTAATGCAAAAAATGCAAAAACAAACATTATGTATGTAGTACCTACAACAAGACATTCCATTCAGTCTTTATCATTGCTACTTACTCATAATACCTACTTCATCATCAAACAATGTCTTGCCTGCTACATAATTTTGCTTCTGACTTATCACTTCATTTACTATATCTTAACAAGACCTACATGGCAGTGATTTTCTTTGCGCGATAGGTAGATTACACAATGTAGCGTTATAAAAAACAAATCATTACTCTTATTGGTTTAAAGAAACACAGTCACATGGTTCCTAATCCTATTACATAGCAGTCTCCAAGGGTTGACTATATGTTCTACTTGCTTCAGTTATAGGTAAAGAACTGGACTCTGTATTATCGTCGAAATCAAAGTTAGTTTCTAATAACGCTTCAGACTTGGATCTCCCGTGTAAGCCTGGTGTTGGCGAAGTATCGAATTCTCGAGATAAGTCTTGGGGACTTGAATCGTAGCTTGGAATGTGGTCAGAGAAGTCTGGAGTATACACTGGCGGATGTGGTGGGCTCGGTAGATTGTCTTCGTAGTATTGCTGTTGGTCTGAAAATTGGAATGAAATAGGATTAATGAGGTTTCTTATTCAAGAATGCTGATAAATGCCACATGCAATAAAACGATATACTAGAATTACATAAGAATAATAATGTTTTCCCCTCACTAGCTCGTAAAGCGCTCGTTTATCCTTTAATACGAGCGGGTAAAAACGCTTTTTACCAACTTGTGAATAAAGTAATTTGACATTTCTCTAATTCCTATAGCCCCCTACTGCCTAGTATAAGTGGATCTGTATGACCGTAGTAAACATGCGCAATCGGAGCTCACATGTTAAATTGGTCGTTTCTCATGGGTGACTTTGTAAGCCATTGGCTATATTTAAGTTCCAGAAGTAACTCTATTCTACGATACGTTTCGAAATTGAGTTTTAAATGGTTTCTTTAAGTTAATTTACATTTGGATGAGATTTGTAATCATATTTCCTCGCGATAGTGAGGGGAAAAAAGTTGTGTTACACTTGGCGGCAAAGTTTGTTCAACTCTCGTGCCTTGAGACCTTCGCAATGCTCAAGATTCCAGTTTTTGAACCACTCGCTACGCTCGTGGCTCAATTTTGGATTCTTTCGCTACCTCAGGTCTCAATATTGGCACACACACAGTTAAACAACAACTTTGCCCCCTTGTATAATAAATAACTATTTCAGACAAGTGTAAAACTTACCAGAAATGGGCTTTCTTTGCCCAAATGTAGTTGTTGGCATCGCGCCCGGTTGGGGTTGCTCTGGCATTTTCGATCTTAGTTCCATTAGGAAAGATAGCTTTGGTTGTGTGCCAAAATTGGGAGCGCCATATGGACTATATTTTGGTTCCTTCTCCATACCATTCTTCAGATCAAATGTATCTGCCTTTCCTCGCAAAGGCAATGTGTCCGATGTGAAGTATTGCGAATCGCTTGTGGGTGACAACGTATCATCATCTTGAGGAGACTGCAGACCACCAGGATGATGTATTATGGGAATTTCCTCAGTGGTTACTGTATTCATCGAAGGCGCACCACTGGTAGCATTCGAGTTATCTCTATAGCCTTCGTTTTTATATGCAAGATTGTACGGACGGTTATTATTTTGAGGTACAGAATACTCTGGTGATGCAGGTTTTTTAATAAATGTTGTGTGCTTAAGTTGCATAATATTTGGGTTAGGGTTGTGGGCTTCATAAATATCATAGCTTTGAGTGTCTTCCATGGAAGAGTTAAACTGACTTTTTTCCATTGATTCCATAGATGCGGTTGACGCAAGCATTTTTCGGTAATCGGACCCTTTGGTTAATGTTTCCGTTGATCTAGTACTCTAGAATAGAAAATAACATATTTATTAGTTTGGTTACGACTGCTACGAATGCATAATTTTCATGACAAGTCAGAATCACCTTGTGTACATACCATTTGTGTTAATTTTCTTCTGTAAGTATTGTCTGGGAATCCTCCATTGATGCTGCCAATAGACCTAACAGAGTGCAGTGATTGCCTGATGGAATTGCGCCGTTCTAGCCTTTGAATATGTCTGAAAAATTAAATTACGGATTAAGTGTAGGTAAAGTGTTCAATAAGCACAAAAGCCTAGTTGATCACTAATTCATACAACTCGTACCTGTGTTTGGATTTAGAATACCAGCAAACCAAGGCTGCTCCGACTAAAACCACAACTAATGCCAAAATCCCAATGAAAGCCACAGCTAACATATCACCCTTCCAGGCCATCGGGTCTATCGAGATCTTTGGATCTGGAAACCAAAAAATATTTCATTAAAATCCTCCATTTTATTTGTCCGCCTCCGTAGGTCAGCTGGCAGTGACATTGCCTGCGAAGCAATTGTAGATTTAGTAGCATAAAATAGTACATTACGACACAAGTGTAACACAATTCGTAACTCGTGTCGATTCAAAACACTCCCTATCGGTTGTGTTTTAAAACATCGCCACTCGTTTAGAATTTCATGTTTGCACGTGTCTCGTACGACGTTTTTTAGTACAGATGGCCCTCCGAAGTTTTGAACCTGAAGTAAAATGACACACTTCTCGCCATACAGCCTAAAAAATACACCATCTGTACTAAAAAATATTTATTCCTCAGTCATAGGTGTATTCAATGGATTTAACCTTTAGACAGCTATTGCCGGCTATACAAGACGACGGAAAGTTGTGTTATGGGCGCTAGCGACGGCTACAGGCGTTATTTAGCTTCGCTAATGTGAATGTAAGGTTCGGTTGATTAATTTACACATGATTTTTCTTCAAGGCTTGGCTTTCTAAAGGTCGTATCTACAGGGTGTTTTTTTTTCGACCGTTCAAATTCTACGTAGTAAATGTGTAGGTCATACTCACCAACTTTTACTATGGGGAGGGACAACGTCGAAATCGCGAAAAAAAAATCAGCTGTTTCATACAAATTGGCGGCATTACGCCGGCCGAAATGTATGAAACAGCTGATTTTTTTTCGCGATTTCGACTTTGTCCCCATAGTAAAAGTTGGTCAGTATGACCTACACATTCACTACGTAGAATTTGAACGGTCGAAAAAAAAACACCCTGTATATCCTCGTAAGTAGTAAGTACTTATAAACATCGAACAAATTTACGTTCTATTCAATTACAACAGAGTTGCAATTGTTTTGACTCGTATACTTTTCGGGCTAACTGAAATCAACTTTATTTCCTATAGCCTCGTCCTGCCCGTATACTAAATTAGAGCTTTTGAAATTGAAACCTAATGAGTTCGAAAATATAATCTCTTTTCTTTTGTTCTAAACAATCGAATATGTCCTTTATAAATCACATTGGGCAGGACGAGGCTAAAGTAGGTCGAAATTTCATAATGTACTTATACTTGTACAGTTGCTTAGTACCCACAATACAAGCCATAATTGACCTTACCATGGAACTAGGTCGGTCCCATGATATTTATTAATTTATTTTATTCATAACCATAGGTGATAGTTGACCTAGTGAAGGTCGCACGAGTCTGCTTGTGTTGTGGCAGTTCTTGCGGGAGGTCTAGGTTCAGTAGTGGACGTCTTTCGGCTGATATGAAGATGATGAGAACTATAGGAGCACTTACCGATTTCGCAAATAAAGGCATGCTTCTGGTTACAGTCAGTAACCTCGACACTGGAGATGGCGAACGAAGTGCATTGCGTCAGATAGTCGATGTGTTTCACCCACACTCGGTCGCCATATTGGAACCACTGGTTTTGGGCTTGGATGAAATTGTACAGTGCGTCATAGTTGCCAGCCACATAGGGAAGAGACGCGTTATCCGACTAAAATAAAAAAAGTAGATTCATAGGTTCATGGTTTTGCATTTCCTCTTAAATAAATACATTAGCGATAATATTAAGGTGAAACGGAAAAGAAATAATTGCGGTTTCCATAAGTCATTAATCATTTAACACTATAACTGTATGTGGAGCATTCCATGAAAACATCTACTTTTTGTCGCTTAAGTGTCGCTATGGTAGCTACCCTAATAAAATATGCTAGCTGGTAGGAAACACTGTCAATCTTAAAGCCTTGATATGTTATTATTATACTGTAACTCGGCTTACTAATTAAATTTTTCAAAAGTATTGAAATGACAGTGTCGTTTACGACACGTTTTCATGGAATGCTCCATGTATACGAAGGACATGTATGCGCTTTCGAATAGTCATTTGCGTTAAATTATTAAAAACCTTAATTATATTTACAGAAATCACGATAAAAAAATGTTTTACCATCAAGTGCATAAGGCACAAAAATGCATTTAAAATTTGAACCCTAGTGGCCATATAAGACTTTGGATTGGGTCCCCTTTAATATGCCTAATATTAATAGTCCTAATATGAATTCGCATAACGGATTTGGCATAAATAATTAAGCATAAAATTGAATAGGCAAAATAATGAAATTCCATAATGCTTAATACGCATATTACTGATTACGCATAATTGAAATATGCATAACATTATTAAATATAACTTTATTCGTCCTAATGTTACAGTAGCATAAACTTAGAAATCAAGCGAATGAGGCAGATCAGAGTAAAACCAAGACAGTAAGGTTAAGTTCAAAAGACTAATAAGCAGGAGCGAGCCTAGCTTTCGTCGATATCTCCTACACATCATAATGAACACGTCAGATACAATCAATTAAATAAAACATTAGGTAGGTATTTAATAATTAATTTTATTAGTAAAGACATCATATCTTGGTAGGCGCATGAGGCGCACAGTACAGACAGAGTGTGTACCTATTTAATACGGGCGTATATTTTAATGATGCTTAAAATAGGATTTAGGGAACCTATTTACCTACACCATGATTTCTACGATCACAAAACGATAACTGTATCCCGTATAAAATACACACGCCGTATTTACGAACATTTTAAATTGCTAGGGTAAAAATGTGTGTAATAATTAAAATAATCAATTCTCAATCATTCTCTCCAAATTTCAGTTAGTCTTCGCCTCGGGGACCCGGTCTGCGCCCCACATTGTTGCCCCTGTGGAATCGACGTTGACCGTCTTGGACCACTGTATTTTCCCACCTTGGGGTGGGAATGACATCTATTCGGCGCTGAGACCACTGTCCCGCCGAAATAATTTGTGAGCGTCAGGATGACTGACCAAAATAGCGGATCAGTGTTAGAGTACCATCATAATTTACTACCTATTTGCTACTATTTACTACCTATGTTCACATATTTGCTACCTAAGTTTAAAAAAAGAAATCAATTTAATTAAGTGGGCAGTCATTCTGACGTCAGGATGACTGCCCATATTTAGTATTTCGTGGTTAGACCCTACATTTTGCAACTTTCTATGTACTATGATTTACTACCTATTTGCTACCTAAGCATATATTTTTTCCAGATTTTTTAGGCAAAAAATGACGATTTTATAAGCATTTCAAATTCTGAACAAAAAAAAATTTGTTAGAGTACCATCATAATTTACTACCTATTTGCTACTATTTACTACCTATGTTCACATATTTGCTACCTAAGTTTTAAAAAAGAAATAAACTTAATTAAGTGGGCAGTCATTCTGACGTCAGGATGACTGCCCATATTTAGTATTTCGTGGTTAGACCCTATATTTTGCAACTTTCTATATACTATGATTTACTACCTATTTGCTACCTAAGCATATATTTTTTCCAGATTTTTTAGGCAAAAAATGGCGATTTTATAAGCATTTCAAATTCTGAACAAAAAAAAAATTGATATAGTACCATCATAATTTACTACCTATTTGCTACTATTTACTACCTTTGTTCACATATTTGCTACCTAAGTTTTAAAAAAGAAATAAATTTAATTAAGTGGGCAGTCATTCTGACGTCAGGATGACTGCCCTATTTAGTATTTCGTGGTTAGACCCTATATTTTGCAACTTTCTATGTACTATGATTTACTACCTATTTGCTACCTAAGCATATATTTTTTCCAGATTTTTTAGGCAAGAAATGACGATTTTATAAGCATTTCAAATTGTGAACAAAAAAAAATTGTTAGAGTACCATCATAATTTACTACCTATTTGCTACTATTTACTACCTATGTTCACATATTTGCTACCTAAGTTTAAAAAAAGAAATCAATTTAATTAAGTGGGCAGTCATTCTGACGTCAGGATGACTGCCCATATTTAGTATTTCGTGGTTAGACCCTACATTTTGCAACTTTCTATGTACTATGATTTACTACCTATTTGCTACCTAAGCATATATTTTTTCCAGATTTTTTAGGCAAAAAATGACGATTTTATAAGCATTTCAAATTCTGAACAAAAAAAAAATTTGTTAGAGTACCATCATAATTTACTACCTATTTGCTACTATTTACTACCTATGTTCACATATTTGCTACCTAAGTTTTAAAAAAGAAATAAACTTAATTAAGTGGGCAGTCATTCTGACGTCAGGATGACTGCCCATATTTAGTATTTCGTGGTTAGACCCTATATTTTGCAACTTTCTATATACTATGATTTACTACCTATTTGCTACCTAAGCATATATTTTTTCCAGATTTTTTAGGCAAAAAATGGCGATTTTATAAGCATTTCAAATTCTGAACAAAAAAAAAATTGATATAGTACCATCATAATTTACTACCTATTTGCTACTATTTACTACCTTTGTTCACATATTTGCTACCTAAGTTTTAAAAAAGAAATAAATTTAATTAAGTGGGCAGTCATTCTGACGTCAGGATGACTGCCCTATTTAGTATTTCGTGGTTAGACCCTATATTTTGCAACTTTCTATGTACTATGATTTACTACCTATTTGCTACCTAAGCATATATTTTTTCCAGATTTTTTAGGCAAGAAATGACGATTTTATAAGCATTTCAAATTGTGAACAAAAAAAAATTGTTAGAGTACCATCATAATTTACTACCTATTTGCTACTATTTACTACCTATGTTCACATATTTGCTACCTAAGTTTAAAAAAAGAAATCAATTTAATTAAGTGGGCAGTCATTCTGACGTCAGGATGACTGCCCATATTTAGTATTTCGTGGTTAGACCCTACATTTTGCAACTTTCTATGTACTATGATTTACTACCTATTTGCTACCTAAGCATATATTTTTTTCAGATTTTTTAGGCAAAAAATGACGATTTTATAAGCATTTCAAATTCTGAACAAAAAAAAATTTGTTAGAGTACCATCATAATTTACTACCTATTTACTACATTTACTACCTATGTTCACATATTTGCTACCTAAGTTTTAAAAAAGAAATAAACTTAATTAAGTGGGCAGTCATTCTGACGTCAGGATGACTGCCCATATTTAGTATTTCGTGGTTAGACCCTATATTTTGCAACTTTCTATGTACTATGATTTACTACCTATTTGCTACTATTTACTACCTATGTTCACATATTTGCTACCTAAGTTTTAAAAAAGAACATAGGTAGTAAATAGTAGCAAATTGGTAGTAAATTATGATGGTACTCTAACAATTTTTTTTTGGTCAGAATTTGAAATGCTTATAAAATCGTCATTTTTTGCCTAAAAAATCAGGAAAAAATATATGCTTAGGTAACAAATAGGTAGTAAATCATAGTACATAGAAAGTTGCAAAATATAGGGTCTAACCACGAAATATTAAATATGGGCAGTCATCCTGACGTCAGAATGACTGCCCACTTAATTAAGTTTATTTCTTTTTTAAAACTTAGGTAGCAAATATGTGAACATAGGTAGTAAATGTAGTAAATAGGTAGTAAATTATGATGGTACTCTAACAAATTTTTTTTTGTTCAGAATTTGAAATGCTTATAAAATCGTCACTTTTTGCCTAAAAAATCTGAAAAAAATATATGCTTAGGTAGCAAATAGGTAGTAAATCATAGTACATAGAAAGTTGCAAAATGTAGGGTCTAACCACGAAATACTAAATATGGGCAGTCATCCTGACGTCAGAATGACTGCCCACTTAATTAAATTGATTTCTTTTTTTAAACTTAGGTAGCAAATATGTGAACATAGGTAGTAAATAGTAGCAAATAGGTAGTAAATTATGATGGTACTCTAACAATTTTTTTTTGTTCAGAATTTGAAATGCTTATAAAATCGTCATTTTTTGCCTAAAAAATCTGGAAAAAATATATGCTTAGGTAGCAAATAGGTAGTAAATCATAGTACATAGAAAGTTGCAAAATATAGGGTCTAACCACGAAATACTAAATAGGGCAGTCATCCTGACGTCAGAATGACTGCCCACTTAATTAAATTTATTTCTTTTTTAAAACTTAGGTAGCAAATATGTGAACATAGGTAGTAAATAGTAGCAAATAGGTAGTAAATTATGATGGTACTATATCAAATGTTTTTTTGTTCAGAATTTGAAATGCTTATAAAATCGCCATTTTTTGCCTAAAAAATCTGGAAAAAATATATGCTTAGGTAGCAAATAGGTAGTAAATCATAGTATATAGAAAGTTGCAAAATATAGGGTCTAACCACGAAATACTAAATATGGGCAGTCATCCTGACGTCAGAATGACTGCCCACTTAATTAAATTGATTTCTTTTTTTAAACTTAGGTAGCAAATATGTGAACATAGGTAGTAAATAGTAGCAAATAGGTAGTAAATTATGATGGTACTCTAACACTGATCCGCTATTTTGGTCAGTCATCCTGACGCTCACAATAATTTTAATTGTGGCGCCGAATATAATTTCGTTCCTTTCGGCGTCGAGACCTTTGGTCCGTGGGGTCCTAGCGCTCTGAGTCTCTTCAAAGACCTATCGAAGAGACTCGGAGACGCCACGGGAGACCCAAGAGCTGGCAGCTTCCTCGCTCAATGCATTAGCTTGGCAATCCAGCGAGGAAATGCTGCCAGCGTCCTGGGTACCATGCCGCAGGGGCCTGTTTTAGATTTATTTTAGATTTTATTTAGTTTTTTTTAGACTTTATTTAGGGTTATTTTAGATTTTATGTAGTTTTAGTTTAGTTATACTTTTTAAATAAAATTATGTGTTTGTAGTTTGTTTAAAAACGAATAAATGAACACTGGTAAAGTAAAAAATAATCAATATTTACTATAAAAATATAAGTCGGTATACATGTATGTCAGTCAAAAAAATATGTCAAGACCTAAACATTAACTGTTATACCTACGCACAACGCACAAGTAAAAAAAAAGTCTAAACTAGTTTTAAATTGGAAGCAATATATAGTATATAATAATATTATTAATACGTACTAATCGACAGTAACTTGGCAAAAATATTAGGTATATAGTATTGGTTTCGCTACGCAATCTATGATCGGTCATTATTATTTTATCTATTATATTTTATACCTTTCATTAAGTAGGTATATGTACCAATTAGTATTATGCTCATCCTAATTATTCCAAATCATCGTTATGATAGTTTACGTTATACGTAAATACATTATGCGTAATCGTTTATGCGAAATTATGCTTATGCCACTTAAATAGTATGCTTAACAACGCTATGCCAATTTGAAGTATGCGAAATAAACTATGCGAATTAATATAGACTCCTTTGGATTAACTGGAGGGTTGGAGGGATTTTTTGAGCGAGTTCTGTGTAAATTATATTGGTGCGCACATTTTCATGTAATAGTGTGTAATTCTTTTTACTTAATTGCCACAATTGTTTTCAGTATTAAAGCCTTACTATACAGGTTGGAACGGAACGACGATCTTTCCCGCTACCGACCGAGTCTACCAGCCATTACGATGAATTTTCAGTATAGTACAAACATCGAAATATCTTAAAAAAAAATTAAAACCTCATACAAAGTGACTTATTAGTTAGAGCTCAGTAGTATGGAAAAGTCAATTTTCCATATACGTTTTCGATGTTGGTCCCCTACTGAAAGTTCATCGTAATGGTTGGTAGACTCGGTCGGTAGCGGGAAAGGCCGTCGTTCCGTTCCACCCTGTATACCTTAAAGCCTTTTATTACGGGACCAACGCCCTTCACTTTTAGTGGCACTATTTTTCAAATTAATTTAGTCCACAACAGTCGTCTGTTAAATAAACGGCTTACCAAGCAAAAACTATTAGCGTCAGCATACGTCATAGGTGCTCCAATATACATAAAGCATGTTCCCGCAACTGCGACCCAACCAGGGGGGCACTTGCCTCCTCCAAGAACCGTCAAATTGTTCATGTAATAAGGTCTATAGTCCACTTCTAATAACAGTGGGTTATCGGACTGATCTCTAATTCGTCCAGCTACGGCGAGGGATTCGTTGTAGCTCCAGTAGTTATGTTTGGCATCTATGCGAGTTCTCCATAGTTCCAGAGCACTGAAAGATAAATAGACGTATTAACGGTATTCCCTTTATCCAATGAGAACCTTTAACCAAACAAACTAATTTACCTTGACCAACCAATTGAATTTAATGCATAACCGTAAACGAGTTCCGGTTAGAAGGACCACATGCGTAATAGGAAACCTATGATATGTTGTTTTGTTAGTTAAGATGACATATTAGCTTATTTAACCTGTTAAACTGACGAAGACTTATCGAGATAATAAATACATACATAAAATATATACCTACTCTTAATTCGTTAGTGATTAGTAGATGCCCATACAAATAAATAATACAATCGGAAAACAACTACCTACTTAGATGTGTATCTACTAAATATTTAAATAAGTCAGGTAATTAACGATATTTTGATAATTACTAAATTACAACAATAAGTAGGTATACCTACTCTTTAGTAGTCTTTAGTTTGGAAACAATATCTAAAATATAGCCCAAAGAAGTTGTGGTGTTCAATGAATATGGTAAGTGACATGGATGACATAAGTATAATTTCTTTTAACATAACTTACCTTATCGCATTTGGATTATAGTCAATAAAGCTATGGTCCGGCGCAGCCATGCAACAAAAACATGCAAATTAGAAATATTTAAATATAGGGTATACTTTTGGCTCAAAACAATAGGTATCATGCGAAAGTTTTACATAACATTATCTATTTGAAATCTTTTTTATTCTGGTTTTTTTCATTCTATCTTATATAAATTACTACACAGTTTACTTACATAGATCTATTAACGGTTATCATCTCATAATCGTTGTCGGGATTAAAGAAAATATTATCCACATAATGTTGCCCTGCGGTACCGGCTACCACGGTTGCTCGTCCTTCACGATCTAATGCGTAATTTCTGAAAAAGCAACGTCAGTAAATACATATTCGTAGTGCTTATTTATTACATATATAAAAAAATACGTTTATTACTAACTTGTAAAATCCGTTATGAGATGTGGTTTGGTAAATAGGCAGCCTAACTTTGTCAAAACCAGCCACCTCTAGGATTCTCTGGCCTGTGTTTTCGTGAACATAGTTATAGGTGAAATTGGATACAACTTGACGAAGTACAATCACATCCTTGAATTGAACATTGTTGCGGGTGAAGTAATTTCTATATATTGTGACTTCTTGGTAGGGAGATGATTGTCGACCTGTAACATAAAAGAAAATTATGTTGTAGCATAAATGATTTCGTAGTTTTTCTGTACAGTCTTCCGGGGCCAGTATTAGACCAGCCATGCTACCGTGAACACCGAACTCACCGAAGTTCGCTAATTTCGGGGATTTGTCTCTGTCACTCCAATGAAGGCGTCATTAGAGTGACAGAGACAAGAGATGTTCGGTGTTCGCGGTAACATGCCAGCACAGGAGGACCATGATCTCTTAAATGCCATTCAGTTTAGGTTCGGATTGTCAGTATTGGACAATTATTCTATGGAACTGACACATGACGATTCAGATTAGGCCGTAAACTGAATGGCATTACTAGATCGTGGAATATTATGACATCATAATATTTAATGTTAGGTATACAATTTACCTTTTAAATAAATCTTACTACTAGAAATAGGCCAAAACGAACTAAATATTTGATGCAAACGTAAAAAAACACCGGAATAAAATTGACAAACGTTGTCCGGCTTCAAAAAACAGTTATTATCAGCCATGTAATTTCTCAAATCTTGCGTTATAAATACGATATATACTCGTACTTTATACTTTATGCAGCTATTTGTAGGCAATTTTGGTATTTCGAGAGGTAACGCTGCCGAGTTTCCGGTAGGTACAAGTAGGTACATATATAACTATGTGATCATACCTTCGACTTTAAGACTGGGCAAGTCGTGATTTAAGAAGAAGAGATTATTGTGAATCCATCCTCGTAATGAAGTAGCAGAACTTCTAGAATCAGCTCTCAAAGCTAAACCACCAACGTTGCCGCGTACTAAGTTGTGCTGAAAACATGTTACAGTTTCGATTTTAAACAAAGAAATAAAATAAAAAATAAATGATTGATGATGAATTTACTATCATAGTTAATTGAAATATCACATATTTTATTTACAGTAAACTTGAGACATCTAATAATAAATAGTTAAAACTTACTCGGAATACGAAAGTTTGAGTATTTTGCACATCGAGTCTCACTGCGGCTTGACACGACGTAAAATTGCCATAAAGTTTGAGACAGTTATCTACAAGTTCATTTCTACTGATAGCGACTAGAGGGTTGACTTCACCCACTGAAAGATAACTTATAGCGCCGTCCCTGTTCTTTGTGAATACACTGCTTGATATATTATGATGCACATCGCGACCTTAAACAAAAAGTAACATTACATATCCGGAACTTTTAAATACAACGTTGTTGGCACTTTCACTATGGGTCAAACATAGACACTTACTGAATCCAATAGAAGATATAGGCAGTGTGACAATTTCAGCAATAAATCCATGGACCGATGACGCGCCATTTGCGAATAATTTTACACTCAAACTGGCTCCGACAGTCTTAAATAGTTTCTTCTCATAAGGGGATCCATTTTCTAAATAACCAATTTGAGGCGCTGTTATGTTGTAAATATCACCATCGTATAGAGTCAATGAATCTCGTTTTCCGTAGTTCATAGTATGATTAAATAAGTTAAATTGCAGAAGTCTGAATCCAAAGGGTTTTACTCGGTACATGCTTTTAAATATCTTGACGCAATTCACCGGATTATTGTCGTACTTGTAGTAAATGATGACTCTCTCTTCAACTGTTATGACTTTGCTACTGTCGCAGATATCAACAAGAGAAAACATGTTATATGGCAGATTCAGATCCTTTAATGGTGTAAAGCTGGACTCTTCAGACTCCCTGCCTTCTCCTGTTAGCGAGATTGCATTAAGCCCTTCACCTAATACATCGTTTACGGAATTAAACATCATGTCGATCGAGTCGGTGGGAGACACAATGTTGATACCGTGATAGGCACACTGGCTTATGTTTACATTTCTTATTCTTGGATTTTTAACAATACTTTGAATAGCAGGAGAGCGTTCATTGTGAAGGACGCCAGCGCCGGTTATATGAACATATTCTAATGCACTCTCTACTTTTCTCATAGTTTCGTGAGTGTGATGATCATGAATTCTGTGTTCATAAAGAGAATATTCGAATTCGGGATTAGCAAATCTTATACCACCCCAATAGTCCAAGGTCTCTTCTAAATTTCGCTTACCGCAATGTATAAATACGTATTCAGAGTCCCATTTACATTCATGTCGGTGACCGTAAAGCTGACCATTTAATCTGATAGGACAGTCTTCGTACCGATCCTCAGTGCCGACACATTGCAAAGGTTCGGGCCACGACCATATGCGGGATAAGGAGTTGCTGTGATATTCAACTCGTCTGTCGTGTGCAAAAAATACGTTTATTGGATCAAAGCCTAGTTCTCTACAAACCACTTGAGCATTTCTTTCAGTAAAGCGATTATCACACATGGGTACCCATTGTAATGTGGTTCGGTTGTAATATTCCAAAAAACCCTCGTGATTTTTCTCTGCAAGATTGTCATTTATTGAACAATTCCGACCCGTGCATAATCTAATGGAATCTTGGACCATGAAAGTCTCTAGTTGCCGTCTTTGCTTATGGTGATGGGATGAATATTGGTTGACATCCCTCTTTTCAATTCTAGTACTTTCAGCATTGTTTAATATTCTTAGTGGTCTCATTAATATAGGTAACTGGGCATGTCCAATTGCTTGTAGGGTTCCCATCACCAAAATGCCAACGTCTGGTGGAAATTCTAGGATTACGCCGGGGGTGATGGTAAGTGTTATATCGGGCATTACCGTTATATCAGATTTGACTATATATGGAGCAATGCGAGCATCAATTGTAAGGTCTTGTGTTAGACGACCACCAAGGTTATTGACATCCATAGGTGTCTGAGGACTGAAGGAAACTGATAAACTAGAATCAAAGTTATCTTCTAACAAATATGGTAAATAAGTAGCGATCGCATGATTATTCCAATCATCAAAATCAAATATTTGTCTGTTTATTTCTTGCTCATCTGAGCTTCCCCACCAATTTTCAGTAACGTCCAATAAATTATTTGTCTTAGCTGTTTTGATACCCGCAAGAAGAGTATATTGTAGATCGTTCTTTCCAAACAGGTTTCTGCTAACTTTAACTTTCTGGATTCCTTTAAAACCAAGTGCGTACGTTGGATCAGTACTTTTCACCAAAGAACCTCGTGTTACTTGCTGTACAGGCCTATTATTTTTTACTTGATTATAAATAAAAACTGCGTACACAAGTCCCATGATTTCGCTTTGGCTGTCCATAAAGAATTGAACCATGAATTGACCGTTGTTCCGTTCAATCAAATTTCCATCAACTTTCATTTTCTTTTCCATGCC
This sequence comes from Thaumatotibia leucotreta, assembly GCA_025490895.1. Taxonomy (NCBI): domain Eukaryota; kingdom Metazoa; phylum Arthropoda; class Insecta; order Lepidoptera; family Tortricidae; genus Thaumatotibia; species Thaumatotibia leucotreta. Next base: position 24,881 of record JALPQI010007632.1, on the reverse strand, counting down.
GCGAATAGCGATGCACCCAGTTTTACAGTTATTATTAGTAAATACATTTTTAGTTATGTTTACTTCTGCAAAATGGCCGTCAATAGATAAGCCAAAGTTTTGATTACCGCGCCAAGTGTTATTGTGCATATAGACAGAGTGAGTGAAATTTTCATTATATTGCCAGACATAAGGCAGGCTTATTTCAAACCCTCCTAATTTATTCCGTTCTATAGTATTATCTTGCAGTACATAGTGATATAAATTATTAGAACTTCTCAAATCACGCGCGAATTGATAAATGCCTTTTCCGTTATCAGTTATCAAACTACTATTAATCATAATAGTTATCTCGGTGATGTTGCTTTCGTGAATATCCCAAAATGGTGTATTTATATACACAGCTTCTTCTTTGTTGTGTGCTATTTCGCAATTGATAATTTTAATGGTCTCGTTAGCTTTTCGTAAAAAGTGATCGCCCAGCTCATTCAAGTACCTGTTGTAATAGAGGGATTTAACTCCTTTTGTGTTGCCTTTTATTTTAGTGTTGGCTACTTGAAGGGTGGGCACCGGACCTTTTACAATTCTATTTCTAAGATTTTGTACAGGTGCAATAATAGTGCTGACAACAAGTACAACACCCCCTAGAGCAGTCTTTCCGCTTTCGTATGTAAGAACAACACCGAAACTGTTGCTTGTTGTAGGAAAAGTGGACAGATCTCGATCTAAACACCACTTTGTGCTGGCTTCATTTATATTTTGTGAATCAAATATGCATATCACTTCTGTAGAAAAATTATGAATGGGATTTAAAAGTTGTAAACCAAGAACATATCCTGGGTTGCATTTAATGTTGTATGTTTTGACGATGTTTTCATTGTAATGTTTAGTAAAAACTATATGACGTGTTTCTCCATTTGCTAAGCTTATATCGGTTTCAAATTCGGGTAGCATAATAGGATGGTAATTCGATTCGTCCATATTAAATCCTGGATCTAAATTAAACCAGCCAGCAATTTCTCTTTGTTGCAAGCCAGGTATGTGAGGGTTGTGAGATATACCAGCAATGTTATTGTTTTCTATTACTGAACTGTATACTTTCAAGCCAAGCTGTTTGAAGCTTATACCACTGCCTCTATTGTTACTAAATTCTGAATTACGTACGGTATTTATAGCATCAGCTCCGTATAAATCTGAATATATAATACCCAAGCCGTCATGATAATTATTAGCTATTTTTACACTCTCTAATCCATGCCTGGCAAAATCCAATTGAAGTGCAGGTTTGAATGTATTGGATGAATAATCTAAAAGACCAGCTTTTTCGATACTGACATATTGTAAATCTGATCTTTCTGAGATAACACTGAATCTTACTCCAGCCCAGCTGGTCTCATAGCAGCGTATACCCACGTCATTTTCATGAGAACATGAATTTTCAAAGTTTTCCATAGTTTCTGCTTTGCACTTTGTTATATCATCATCGAATTCCGTACATTCCACGTTAGATAAAATTACATCTTCGGTTATACCAGCGGATGGAATTTCGCTTGGCTCAAGAAACCAATCATCAGGATTTAATGCTAATCCCAACTGGTGGCAAACAAGAGCAGCATTTATTACATTCCATTTATAATTACAAACAGTACCCCATCGGTCGTTGACTCGCACTTGTAGTCTTCCCTCATGTTGCGTCCTGCCACCTAATAGTCGAATAGGCACTATTGGTTCTGAATATCCTGGTGTGGTTGGCTCGACTTCTGGATCTGTTTCGTAGACACTGTCGTTTGTCATAATGATTTCTTCTTTAAGGGTAAATGTAATGTCACTGGGTCGCTTGCCTCTGGCTTCTAATTTTCCTGCAATCATCATTCCCATAGCCGGAGGAAACTTTAACGTAACTCCAGGTTGTATTACTAATTTGCCGCCAGGGCGCACGTTAATATCTTGGTTTACGTCGTATTCTCCGGAACGTAGTATTTCTATCCCTTCTACTTCTCCGCCAACGGTAAATGTACCGGGGATGTTGAATTGTGGGACATACAATTGATTATAATTAATTTGTGTTGCACCAGGATTGCTACTATGTAGTAAATAAGGCATGTAATTAATCTTTGCTAGATTATACCTGTCCTTTCTGTGGAATAGTCTACGATAAACTTTTTCTTCTTCTCCCGAACCAAGCCAGTTATACGTGCAATTTAAAATTTTACTTTGATCTTCTACATGTGATCCAATTTCATATTGAGCTTCAGGATTGTTAATAATATTTCTGTACACATCTATATTACTAGAAGCCAATACAATTGTCGCTGCTACTCGACTTCTAGGCGTTAAACGAGATGAAACTCCTTCCAATGGCTCGAATGGTTCCCTTACTTTATTTTCTCTTAAATAGTTTCTGGAGAATAATATATACTGAAGATCGCTGTATGGCGATAGTCCCAGATTAACAACGAAGGGTCCTTTATTGCCAAAGAAATAGTTGTGTTGTATGTTAAACTGAGCGGGCAAAATTTCAAACTCCTCTATATGTTTTCCCTCCATCCTATTTAAAATAACAATAGCACCATAATCACCTTGTTCAAAATAATTATATTCTATACGTCCATTCACATTTAGAGCAGGTTGTATCTTTATAGGCACTTTCTGACTTTGGTAGAAACGATTGTGACCGATTTGTAAATTTAATGATTTCTGTGGCGTAATTAATCTCCAACATGTAGATATATCGATTGTACTGTCCATGCTCATATTAAACCAATTTCCTGTAATATTTATCCAACTATCTCGACAGAAATTACCATGTAATATACCAATACCTAGATTCTTAAATATCTCTGAATATTCAATTACTGTCGTCTGGTTTGTTGGTAGGTATTCGGTTTCTTGAGTATTATTAATCCATATAGAGATACCGTGGCCTTGGTTAGAACTCAATATGCTTCGTGATATGTTTCTGTTGCCGCCTGTAACGGTTATATTAATTCCATCACCTTGATTAAAAGAAATTCTGCTTTCAGTTACGTTCACATCTCCAGCACCACTTACAATTTGCAATCCTGCTACGTGATTATTATTTGATATCGATGTTCTGTGTATATGGATTTGCGATCTTAAGTTTTCTATAACAACTCCTCTGCCATTGTTATCAGAAATAATGGTATCTGTCACATTTAAATCATACACTTTGTTTACACCCGAAGTTAGTCTTAGGAAACCTGTTATATCAGTTCTTGTATTGGCTTTAAATCTTACATACATTCGGTTTCTTGTCGATGTGATACTCTGAGGCCGTGAATGATTCCTCAAACTAACTGACAATAACAGTTTATCATCAAGAGTCAAACCGTCGTAAACAAATATTTCTCCAGTGTCGTTTCGATTCGTTAGAATTTTCAGAAAACTTAATGTTAAAACATGGTCAGCCCTCGTATAAAATTTCTGTTCACAATCTCGTTCCATATTAGAATACCTAGATTGTTCTACAGTCATTTGTATTGGGAAAGTTTGACTAGGTGTAGATGCCATTGTACAAAGGTCAAAAATTTCACTTCTATCAAACTTTTCGTCTATATTAATTTCGTGCACAACGTATTTTACTCCATCTCCACCATTATCGTGAATCAAACAATTCTCAATCTTGGTCATGCCGTAAGTAGAATTCACATAGACACCGTAACCTCTATTGTTTTGTATAGTGCAGTTGTTAATTACTATGGGTGCGTTAGGTGACGTCACGTTAATGGCGTTGAAAGCGGAGTTGGATATTTCAATGTCTTTCATAATAGGCGGTACCCCTATAATATCTAAAGCACTTGTGGCATTATTATCTCTTCCTAGGCCTGCATTTCTTATTGTGATATGTTCGAGTCTGGAAATGGATGTAGGTACGTATAAGGTGTTGGCAGCTGTAAGAATTCTTTCATAGACAGCATTTTCAAAACGTAAACCTCGCCAATGTCTACCGGAATTGCCGAGTTCGTTATCATCGTGATGGGGCGAACATTGAATAGCAAGGTCGGGGTGGTAATCACAGACCCCAGAACCTAATTGACGAGAGTTCCAGTCACACTGGAACAGATCATATTCGGTGCCTCTACACTTGGGTTCCTCGAATAATAGGCGAGCGCGTCGACCCGGTTGCCGATCCATCCAGTTGTAAAATGACCCGCCCATAAAGCCTAGCTGTCGGCATGCTGTTTCCATGTCGTTAATGGTCCAACTGAAAATAATAAAGAAATTATGATATGACATGTTTGGAGACATAACCCTCGTAAATTTAATGTCTGTTTTATTTGATTAATGTAACTTACTTTCTAGAATTTGTGCAAACAGATCTCCATTGACCTCGATGTAATAATTGCACCCTTCCTGCTAAAATTGAGGGTCCGTCAACCAGCCGAATATCAGGAATGGGTTTGCTTGACTTAGGAGGTTCTTCCGTGCTTGTAAAAGTAATACCATTTTGATGTGCACCCTGGAAAGAAACAAAACAGTCAATTATTATCTGCTCTAGCAAGGCTGTAAAGTAGTGGTTAGAGTTAGAGGCATAGTGGTAATCACGCTAACGGGCCTCCTGATAAGTGGTTAAGTTACCGTAAGTAAGGCCATACTTAAGATCCAATTAGAAATTGATTCCACGCACGTCCTTTAAAATCGTAGTTTATACTTTTAGGTCATATTTCGCCCAATGAGTTTCGTAACAATTTGTGCTAAGTATTATATTCAGTTTCCCAATAATTCAATTCAAGGAATGAACTCAAGCGACACCAAAGACTGACCATTCACTAGAAGAATAAGAGGAAGTGCATTTTGGACACCGGTATTTTGTAATATCAACCGACCTATTCAATACAATCTGTAAGTTTTCGTCATATCCGCATCAGATTGCCATTTTAGTATTTCTGTTGGCAACTTAGCGCTTTCACTTAGAGCGGGCCTGATAAAAGGATTATTTACGACAGTTTAAGCTGTGTTAATAAAATCCTTATTAAAAACATGAACATTTGAATAAATTATGGAAAAAAAATTACAATGAGACGGATTTGTTAACTACATGCGACTGCTATTTATATCTTAAGTAGACACCTACAAATCAACCCACAAAACACATCACAGTGTAATGTTATACTGCCTACATTTATTACCCAAAACAGAGTTCGATAACGGAGGTTCTTAGCATCATGACATCATATACACCAGCGCTATGGCCGGCCGGCATCGGTATCCGGCAACCCACGTACTTACTTACTGGCTATCGACGCATGCCTTGCTTTGCAATTCACAAAACCTTTCCCCTCTAACAAAGTGTAATTTGGTCCCATGATCCATATCAACTGGGCATATGGAGGATGACCAATATACTGGCCTACCGGTGACGATGTAAACGGTGGGACAAAGCCCTGCGCACGCGTTGATGCGCCCTTGCACTTCACGCTAGATATGGCTTCCTGCCTTTTCATGCATCCCCATTCATACCGTCACGAACTACTGGCTACCAACTGTTACAATGCGAAATTGTAGGTACAGGAATGCGGCCGTGTGACATTCCCGGGATGACGACGAGTTTGATGTTGAGGATTACATATTATACTAATAGTACAGTCAAAGGAAAAATAAGGTGGTTATATGGGTATATAAAGATGCTCAAAATATGTTCCAGTGCACTTAAATTCTGTGTAATAATAAGTCGTAACATATTTATAAGAGGATTCTCTCAATACATATTTTTGAACTTGACTGTACTAGGACCTATAGGTGCTTAATCTTCATTTTATGGACTATATTTTTTCTTCGTCATTTTGGTTATGGCCTCACACTGCTTGCATGATTGCATTTATTCCTATTCTTGTTGTTCTCGTCCACCAAAATGTTAACAATTTTTTTTGACACTACTAAAATAAGGCGTATGTATTAAATTATCGATCGGTCCTCGCAAAGCGATTTTTAAGGCAGGTCGTCAGACGTCCGTTAAATAGTTCCGCGTGGTTAGCCACCAACGGCAAAATACATAAAAAATCTCACACCGTCAACCCGCACGGCGGGTTGAAAGGCCGGCGCAAGGACGCCTTAAAGTCATCAAGACATTATGACTCACAAAAAAATGTTGAGTAACATAAAAACGGGTCTCTGGCTGGTACCTTTACTTTCTAGCGAGAATGATTAATTATTACTAGGCTTGGGACTTTTGGATGCTCGCTATGGTTCTGGCATCCGTGGAGTCGCCATTATGTTAACATTTTTTTCGAAGTCAAAGTCAAAGTACACAATAATTCGTATGTAAGTATGTAATTATAATAAAACATTCTACCGCTAGTAAACAAAATAATGTAAAAACCTTTAAATAACAATTACAAAAATGTCTCTTCAATCTAATTATTAGTTGATACTTAAGAATTGCCGATGAGGTACTGGCTTCAGTAATCAGTGCGTCAACTGCGTCATAATCACCATTTATTACTATTTCGTATTCATCAAATTCAAATAGTTTATTGTATGAAAGGGAGTAGTAATAACGCACAATAGATTTTCATTACATGTCATTGGATAAAATCTTAATGTTAGAATTATGAATAATTATTATAATGTATGAAAGAAAATTATGAAATTATTATTATTCTGTGAATATAAAGAAGTCAATGTCATGCCATGAAAAGTGTTACGAGAACAGATGATCAATAAAATAATCAATTAATAATAAAATAATCATCATTAAAATGGTAGTAGGAATGGATCATTTTTTTTTATATTTTGCCGGGTTAAACGGGTTCTGAACTTATCAAATACTCATTTGTGAGTTGAAAAATACCTCTCTACGTCCACTGATGTTAAAGTTGTATTTTGTCTTCACTTATTGCTAGTTCATTGTAAGGCTCCATTGTAACAACAAGCTATATTCACCACAGTTATTTTGATGGAATACACTTTTAATATGATTAACTATAAACACTTTTTTCACACACGCCGGCTTTGAAATGAACATCACATAAAGAGCAAAATGTACAAGACTTCTTCGTCATATTTTAATTCGTGGTACGGCTCTAATCAGGATTTAATCTCGCAAGTCGTGAAATTATCCATTTTAAAATTTTATTACAAACTGCGTAAACGATATTTCATCTGAACTGACCACTTATTACTCAAGTGTTTATTTTTATTTGAAATAGATGTCAGTAGTCTGTCAAACAAAACACAAGTATCAAAGAGGATACATAGTAAAGTAAATCGTTGGTACGTATATAGTATATGTATATTATGCATATCGCGTCAACTGTGAACTTTGACACATGTGTGTAATAGATTTGTCATAAAATTAATTGTATATGTATTATTATGTATTGTTGTAGGTATTAATACGTATAGATCATGACATCTAATATGATTTAATTCCAGACTTTGACTTTGACTTCGAAAATTTATTTTAACATAATGGCAACTCCATGGATGCCAGAACCATAGCGAGCATCCAAAAGTCCCAAGCCTAATTATTACATTAATACATTTTTTACAATCAATTATTGCACATTTTTGTTTAAAATTAGCGATAATTTTCCCATACAAACGAATTGGACTGTTTCCTTCGTAATTAAATTTTTGAAAAAAACCAGCCCTAATATTCCATTCGGAAAACAAGTCAAAACAGGTGACTCCCAGTCCGAAACAGGATGTTTCCTTTAATTTGCCTAGAGATATTTACAAAATGTATGGTTAGTTATTAAAAACGCAGTCTGCTCACCGAAAGTAGTCAAGATAGATACGTCATCCTTCCTCTTAGTGTTTTCAATACCTTCACCTACAACATCATCATTCCTCATAATTATATATACTCACAAGAAAAATTACAAAATTATCTTATCTAATCTGACAGGCGATATGATGGTAAGTGTCTACTACCTTCGGAACGAATCAACAAAAATAGTAGGAAAATAATCACTACTCTACGTATCATAACATAACCTAATCGTATCAGTATCAGGTGTTGGCGGAGAATCGGAGATATATAATTATAATCTTTGGGCCGGTCTAGTTGTTCATTGGGATCGTATTACAAGCTGGTGACCGCATGCATGAGATAGACCTTATCACAGAAATATCATTTTATTGTGATATTAGTAAATAATATCTTGAAAAAATCACTTCACAATTACGATTCTAATAATTTATGGAGACAAACATTTAATTTATAATTTAATAACCCTCATCAAAAATATTACACCATTTACACCCCTGATTGAAAAGCTCTGTAATTTTTATCATTTAGTGTTAGGTAAACATACATTACGTTTGTGAACAAAACGAACTTTAATGTATTACTCGACAAAAATCTGTTAACAGATATCAATAAGTATTTCGTTACAGAATGGTCGAAGGATTCCAACTATTTATGTATTACGCTTCCGCTGTACAAAGAATTTGTAGAGAAACAGTGCCTGGAATTTTAAGTATCTATAAAATAGCATGGCTAACGCGTACAACTGCCGTGGACATGGACAATATGGTATCTATTATACGCTTTAAAACGGATACCTATTGGAGTATTTTACTAATAGTAATATCCGTCAAGGATTTCGTAAATATTTTACTGTATGAAACGACATGCTAGACATATCGAGGCCGATAAGTTGCGAGTATCGTTTTTATTAAGTACAAAGTTTTTGGTTTAACTTGTCCTGTCTGATGATATGATATCATTGCTATTGTTTTTTGGTAAAAAAAATATACTTACAAATTGAATTTTAACTTCTAGTGAGTGGATTAACTTTATAATCATGATATTGTACTTGTACAGTTGAAAGTTCTTGTTGCTATGCCTATTGGAAGAAATACTCTTTTGATTTTGTAATAGTGACCGTAAAATATAGCAATACACACACATCTTGCCATCTTGGCTTGGCCTGCAGTTGTTCTCGCGCAATTTGATATTTTGCGTGGGCTATTTATTTTGTGGTATGGCAGTGAAAAACATAGTTGCTATAGTAATGGCATAAAATATTACTATTGTATTGACGTAGAGACTATATCAGAACTGAGGATTCTGTATTTGAACAGTTTTATTGATTACCCGCCCACCCACGACCCATTCTTAATGAAATCTTAACACGCAGTAGCAGTACAAAATTGAAGTATTAACAAACTCAACTCCATCATCGCACAATCTACTTTTGAACATAGACACGTAGTTAGGTATCCTAATGGTTCATTGTTCTGATCTAACATTCAAATTTATTTGGCGCGTTATTAGTTTCAATGAAAGGTGAACGAAACAACGCGTTGATTTGAGTTTCGGCAATTTTAGTGGATAAAACAATTGAAAGTTAGTGCAACTTCCAGGAAACCAAATGGCATTGTTCTAAAAATAATAGTAGGTGTAGGTACCTACTTATTAGGATATTGCCTACATTAACATTACATAAAGTCATTCTAATAGCTTATCACTGAAATACTTGTGAAATCACTGTTTGTATCAAATAATTTACAAGTTGCAAGTAAGTTGACCATAGTTATGCAGAAAACAACCAATTTTGGTTTTTTGACAATGCATAAAGCAACCAAACTCAATATGTTAAAGCTTAAATCAGATTGACAAAATGGTGTAGTTGGGAGGCTTTCTGTAAAACTATAGCCAGTTGTAGTTATAAAAATACTGCAGTCAACAAAACTTCGTTCAATTCGATTTAGAATTGTATTAGTTAGCTATTCTAACCGTTAAACACTTCTTTGTGTATAAGCTCACGATATCACGATCCTTCCTGCTCGTCCGGCGCGGCATCACGGCGGTGTCGTGCCATCGTACTATGTGCCCAGGTTGTTAACCTACGAGTTCTTTACTGCCAGGTTTTATATTTTATCTACTTTCAATATACAAATAATCTATACTCAAGACAGGTCAATCAAAGATAATCCACTCATGGAAAACAAATATTAACTTTTTAAGGTTCCATTTTTACGTACCAACGAAATCACTCCGCGAGACGCTTAAAAAAAGGCTATCACGCCTAAAATACATGCCTAAATAATGAAATAGTTATTTATTATACAAGGGGGCAAAGTTGTTGTTTAACTGTCGTGCCAATATTGAGACCTGAGCTAGCGAAAGATTCCAAAATTGAGCCACGAGCGTAGCGAGTGGTTCAAAAACTGGAATCTTGAGCATTGCGTAGGTCTCAAGGCACGAGAGTTGAACAAACTTTGCCGCCAAGTGTAATACAACTTTTTTCCCCTCACTATCGCGAGGAAATATGATTACAAATCTCATCCAAATGTAAATTAACTTAAAGAAACCATTTAAAACTCAATGTCGAAACGTATCGTAGAATAGAGTTACTTCTGGAACTTAAATATAGCCAATGGCTTACAAAGTCACCCATGAGAATTGCCAATTTAACATGTGAGCTCCGATTGCGCATGTTTACTACGGTCATACAGATCCACTTATACTAGGCAGTAGGGGGCTATAGGAATTAGAGCAATGTCAAATTACTTTATTCACAAGTGTGTAAAAAGCGTTTTTACCCGCTCGTATTAAACGATAAACGAGCGCTTTACGAGCTAGTGAGGGGAAAAAAAATTACACCTTTAAGTGTCCGGTAACGTTTTGTATGAAATTATCTATTTGTGTCATACTATACTATATTCTAACAAGAATTATAGTGTTCATATTTTTTTAAATAATTGCAATGTGACATTTCATTAATTACATTATTAACGATTTCCACTTTCAAATCGTTACCCCTTAAATTATGTGCAATAAAACTGCACGCACTTAAAATAGTTAACTACCTAACTTTCTTCACACTCGACAGGCTTTCGATCCTGAATTTAAGGGAGAACTTTTTGCGGACTAACTCTGAAATGGATTAGATCTAGTTAACCCATGAAACACGAGCTGTGCAAGTGTACATTTGGTACGGGATCAGATAGTATCGTCGCGCTCTGTTTCAGCTCGTGAAAAGCGTGACAAAACGAGATACTTCATTCGATGAGCGAAAAAAGTAAGCCACAAACTGTGACAATAAGTTGAATCGATGGAAGCGTTTTCTTTTACATTGTCTCCGCTTCGGGTTATACGTGCGATTGCGTTGAAAGCAACAGTTTAGTTTCCAAGAATAAATTAGAAATGCCCGGATAACTTCAATTCCTTTACGAAACCAGAACATGGCATATCATGTGATCGTACGGCAGAAGAGTGCAGTATATGTTCATAGACTCGATTCAAAACAATCGATTTTGATTTTTACAGTAGTTACTTTACTAGTTACAAAATCGTACTCGTACAATAGTTTACTAGTTCAAAAAAACCTTCCAAATTCGTTATTCGCGGTAATGTCTCCGGGACTCAGGGAGTTATCAACATCCGGTACCGATAGTTTGGCATTTCGTTTTCGTACTTTAAATTTTGTGTACGAGTATGTTGGCTAGCACTTTTCGTAACCGTCAATATTTTGCGATAGAATTAGCGGGGGCACCTATTTTTCCCATACATTTAATACTTTTCGCCTATCGTGCCTATATAAAGATTCTGAAGAACATACCTTTCTTAAAACAAAATTCTAAATAGAATAGCTCGATCTATTCAAAGGCAAAGATAATTTCTGTAATGATATGTTTCAGGACGGCCGATGATCGTAGCAACAGGTGGAGAAATCGTCAACACAATGGCATTGTCCTGGATGTTTATCCCCAGTGCATTAGACACGCATTTGCATACATCAACTTAACGACTTGGTTACTTTCTGACAGTATAGGTTGATGCCATTATATGAATTAATCGAATTAACTCTTTATAAAGGTTGACAACGCACGTTTAAAGTTTCATTCATCCTTCTTTTACGACCTGTTTCACAATCTCCGGAAAGGTCAAATTCCCCAAGCATAATATAAAAGAAACGTACACTACGTACAGCCAACATTACGGATATATTTTATTTGGGGATGGATGGTGAAATAGGTACTTATAGCATTAGCTACTCTTTTAATATAACTCTTACTAGTTTTATTATCCTATGAAATCAAGAATTTCATTTAATTGCATTACATTACATTCATGTTTTCAGTGAATTGTGCATTATCATTATCACTGATTATATAATCTTCCCCCTCGTCGTCACTGCACTGTCAACTGGCACAAAGGCGCACCGTGCGCGAACTCTTGCGCAACGCAACCTCGTCTGCATACTGCATTCAGTAACTGTACATTTGGCTTACTGTTGCACTCCCTGAACTTTTAATATGGAGGCTAAAATAGAATGTTAGGAAGATTATGCTATTTAGGTCTTAATGTTACGAAAGAGATTGAATTCTTTAATGCGGTGGTCTAATTTTATGATGGATGGATTGATTAATATTGGTTTTTGATAAATAAATGTGGCAATGGCGAAAATTACTAACTTTTTTGTGTATTTTCGTTCCGCGAGGTATTCTCTTGTAAGTTACAATACTTAAAATTTACAATGCAGCATACAGTTATTTGATTTGAATTGACTTTTAATCGAGGAATCATAATTTTTTGTGTTTAATAGTGTAGTAGGTAGTATAAGTACGTCAAAGACAAAACAACGCGGTTTTTTATTTATTTCGCGTAAAGTTTTGAAGCAATATTTTGTTTGTTTGCTAGATAATCGCTTTCTTCTCATCATTGCCCTCACGGTCTAGGGAACGGCCACGGCAGGCACCAAGCGAGACGAACAAAGTACCTTACCTACGAAATAGCAGCCCGCGTGACGAGATCGCGGTGATATCTCGAGACATTGAACTCCACTAACGCCGGCCTGCAGTTTTCCGGCCGGTTACCGGCAAAAAACAGTGGCAGCATCCTTTGTTTACAATAGTATACATACATCAAAAGTGAGTTGTGACAAGAAGTTATTGAGATCCAACAAATTCGCAATAATATTGCCTTGTGGCTTTCAGGAGTCAATAGTCCGGTCAATTGGACATTTTAGCCAATTTACTGAATTCTCATGGGATTGATACCCAAGGCTACACAAGCTACGTTACGCCACAATGACTACATAGAAGGCGAAACATGTCTCGTTTCGAGAAAATAAACTGTGACGGAAGGTATTGACGGGGTTTATACCTACACAGGTATAAACCCCGTATCATCATTATCATCAGCTGACAGTCGTCAACTGCTGAACATAGGCCTTCCCCGATTCGCGGCACCGTACCGTACAAGTATAGTGTAATTTAATAGAAATAAGTAAAAAAAATACTTGGCGTCTGTCCAATGCCACAGGCTACATTCATATGTGACAGACTACAATGACGCAAGCCATAAGTATTAAGTAGCTGTAGGTAAATGTTGTAGTGTGTTTAATGGGATAAGGAATCGAAGCTTTTCATCCGTAGATACGTGTCTATATTTTCGAATTGTGATTGGCTATATTTAGTGTATAACTTAGTAACTTACACAACATAACTATAAAACGCAGGGCTAACTATTCAATACAAAGTTTTGCTCTGCCCTGTAAGTACTTTTTAGTTTTCTCATGACTTGAAAAAAGAGGACTAACCTAACGGATACTTTTATCTGGGGGATTTTGATATCAGCCTTAGTTTTAGCCAAATTTCCCATGTATTTCCTAAGTATAAACTTGTGTATTATCTTTATTTGTCTAATGATTGCCTTATTACAGACTGTATGTCTCATCTTTCAGAGAATTTTATAGGCAACCTCAGTAGCTGATAAGAAAATGAACAATAACGGAAGTAATAGTATACAGTGAATGAATCAGTTATCACGTAACGTGTCAACAGATTCTGACTCACTGTGTAGATATTGTTGATGTTGAGACATAATGAAAGGTACATAAGCTACACACACCGAACCGAGGTAAGCGCTAACCTGTGCTCTGAATACTTGTGGCTGTGACGCCTAGGTGTTAGTATTCTTAAAGTGCGTTCAGACCAAAAGAGCATTCGCTATTCTATCCCCCCAATTCGTTGATTTCGTAGAGCGGGGGATAGAACAGCGAATGCTCTTTTGGTCTGAACGCACCTTTATAGATAGGCATAATGTTTAGGTCGATTAGGAAGTCATTTTGATTATTAAAATGCAGTGATTGGATATGACCGTGTCGATGACATGACATTCTAGTAATATTCTTCTGTCTGGCTGTTTACTATTAAACAAGTAGACCTTGCGATGTATCGTCTAGTAAGTGTTATCCTACTCACTATGAAATGAAACATGCATTATGAGAAATATAATAAATAGCTACGTACTTATTATTCATCTTTACGCATGTTTCTGTGGTTTATACTTTATACACGCCGCGGAAAACAAAACAAGACGCGTTGTTTTGTTATTATACATGCAGCAATTATACAATGCAAGCATAAAAAAATTATCACAGTAGCTAACTACATATGACTGATTAAAGTAATTAGTTCGGAATACTGACGGAATAAAGAGACTAACTGCAGCTCTGATCGATGATTCAGAGCCGGCGCCTAGTAGGTATTTGCATCCAAGGTTACTACAGTTCCAAGGCGTAGGATTGTTGGATCAGTCACCGCTACCGTTAACGGTTAACTGTATTTGTCTGCCGTATCACCTAATTTATCGATAACGAGAAAGCAATGTTCTTTAAATTCCACAAAAGATGCTCTTCAGCTCTGTCTGACCTACTTAATACAAAAACAGGCTAGTATTTTAGTTTTATTGGAACGTTGGGATGCTTTCAAAATATATCACGTACGGACTCGCTTTTAATAGGGTTTTTTGCTGGTGAGTTTAATGTCGCTTATCTGTTTACAGATCTTGACACAATTTTGATAGGAGCGGTCCTAGATATACAAGTTTAAGTTTTTTGTCTTCTGTGATAAAATATGGTATGTTTTTTAAGTTATTCAAAAATGTTTGCATAATGTAAATTAAGTATGTTTTTTACCAGTGTGTTGATAATTGTCTACCAATAATACTACTACAGGTACTATAGGTTACTGATTGTCTCCTGTTCGTTGCCGCCGCGATTTGGGCTCTACTTTTCACTTACGATCAGGTGGAGTGGAGCCACTTTGTTGTGCCAACGTTATTTTTATTGGGTCGGCAACGCGCATGTGACACCCTGAGGTTGCAGGCGCCCATAGGCTACGGTGACTGCTTTCCATCAGGCGGCCGTATGCTTGTTTGCCACCGACGTGGTATAAAACAAAAATAATAATAATAGTATGTAATATTTCTGTAATTTGATGTTTATTTAAAATAAAACATCCTAGAATAACATTATGGTCCTCATTGAAAACAGTGAAAGTTATTGCGGTTTGCCGCTCACTATGGAGGAGCCATCTTCTTTAACGACCATGTTACAAATGGCTCTGACCGGCAAAAACACATTACGTACTACCATGTCAAGAAAATCCTTTAGATACAATTGAATAACCATGGAATCTCAGCGTCATCAAAATATAACGGTCCATTTTGTGATCCATTGTATCTAATCTCTGGTATGAGAACAAGGAACAAAGAGCGTATGTATGCCTCTGTGGGTCCATATTGGCACTTATACAATTTTTTCTTCGAATATTTTTACTAATACCGTTTTTTACTCATAATCATCATTACTCCGAAAATTTTATCTCATACTTTTTTTCTTACTAAAAATTATACTTCTACCTACAATGTTCATAACGATTTTTATTTCGAAATTTTATCCTCCTAAAGTCGTCAAGTAGATTAATCTATACTCATAAAGTTATTTGAAATAAATTGTTTATTTATAAACATTTTCCCATTAAGTTCACTCTGTTGTGGTTCTTTTATGAATAACATAAACTATGTAGTCATAATGGGCTTTATGCAGAAACTGTTGTGGCATACTCAACTTTAGCATATTTCTTTGTGGCAGATTTCGAGTTGTTCGAATATTATTCGAGCATAATTTCGATGCTCCTATTTATGATGAGGCATAATCTGGATGTGCATAAAAAGTATCGGCATAGTTTGTTTTAGCATAACAGAGAAGGAATAATTACAACCTCTCAATATAATCGAGGTAGTAGTAATATTCTGTACGTTACTTACTGTGTTACTGAGCTGAGTACTTTCTAGGTTGCTAAAAAAAAATAACCTCGAAGACTAAGGCGGGAGCAAAGCTCCCGCCTTAGTCTTCTAACCTAACCTATCCGAGTCGGATCTGCCCCGGAAGGTTTTGTTCGCTCGCTTCGCTCGCTCACTGCAGAATTTTTCACCCTCACAGCAAATTCTGCCTGACGAAAAAGCCAAGTTTCGAACATGTGGCTACATGCCCAAAAAAAAAATGCAAATCTAATTTCTGTCTTATAACACTCGGCGTAAATAATGATATGCCAAGATAGTTTCGGAAAATAATATTCGAAATATTGTTATTTAAGCTAAGTGATGTTTCTGTCTCATTAAGTTGATGCCAAAATAGATTATACCAAGTCTGTTATGTCCTAAGCGTTTCGGATAAAAAAAGTTTAGAGGGAACCCGTTTAGTACAGTACCTACTCTGCCACAACCTGATTTGTGCAGGTAGCTAGTTTACAGTAATAGTACGATTTATATTTAGTTAAAAAAAATAATTCATACATAAACCAGTACAGATAAAAATAAATACCTATAACATTAGAATATATAGCATAAAATAAGTATAGTGAAAAATTATATAAACATAAAAGTTAGTACTAAAAATATGTATGAAAAACAATATTATGAACATAAATAATTCTATGTGATGATAATTATGAACAAAGATTATTCTAAATATCGATCATTATGAAGTTAAATTGTATAAGAAAAATTTTCGGAGTTCCAATAATCTAAGTTGCAATTTTATAAATACTTTGGCGCACCCTGCCTCTGTTGGTAGCTAGTTTTATCTCAGGTAGATAGCAAATCTGATAGATCGATTCAAAGTTACAAATCATTTTGCACTAAATCTTTTTTCGTGGATCGCCTATGAGATCGCCGTTGAGAAATAACCCAGAAACCAAGATTCGCCACTGAAATGTAATCAAATCCAGCATGCATAATTCAACTAGTGCATTCTACATTCATTTGATAACAATTTTCTGTAATCGCACGAATGGCACGTGAAATCATTCGCATCTGGGTGAAAGGTGAAATTGTAAGGAAGTTATGATCTCATTAGACATCGCTAGCTAGTTTTCTTTAAGAATTTGACGGATGACTAACTAATTGCATGGGGATTACCTAGTACCGCAAGTTGCGCAGCACGTCCGTTACATTAAGTACGAAATGAATGCATTTAATATCAAATATTATTCAAGTTGGCATGAATTTTAATTACTTGTAAAAAATACTTAAAGCATGTTCTTTCCTTTGTGACGGATACCAAAAGCAAGATATACGAAAATAGGATGACTAGGTCTTCAAAACGTCTCAGGAAGTTTGATGTCGCTAAACGACTGGGTCCTAGTGGAGTGATTTGTCTTGCTGATTGAATTAGCGGGAGGATGTCGCATAGGCCCGGCCCCGGGTCAGCTCCGGTCAGCTGCGGCGCTTTTTGACGCATCAGCTGCCTTCATTAACACGTGTTGCTCGTTTAATTATGAATGAATGATTCACTCTTGACCTAATATAAGATTTGAGGAGATATTTCTCTGTTGGCTTTGGTTTCATCCGGAAATATACCTAGTACGAGTAAACAGCAATTTTTCGTTAACGGAATACAGATTTCTTTTAATGAGTTAGTTGTAATTTTTTCCTGTGGATATATGAAAGTTAAAGGCTCTAGAACCTAATTTTCTTGTTGCACGAATACAAGCAGATGGCTTCTGGTTCTTAAAAATAATGTGGTTAAAACCAAATTTGTATGTCCCAGGACTGTTTAATAAAACAAGAACCGTTGCAATTTCCACAGGAAAGACGCTCGTTTTCGCTAACGCTATATATAATCCATAAGAATTTCTTTAACCCGATTTAAGGATTGAATCTCAGCAACATGTAAAACCCTATTTGCGAAATTAACTATGGGGCCAAGGAACGTAGCGATTGCGATCTCTTTAGGTCAGCGCTACCACTTGATTGGTTTAACCACGCACGTGTACAAGACGGGGCTTTGTTTTTCCCCTTGACAAATATTCTCTTTACTCACCAGGTGAGACGGACACATGAGGGTCGCACACAAGGCATGGCAGTCTATCTATACGTACCTACACATATTGTAAGATGTATTGTGTATTGTGAAATACGTGCCTTGAATTTTAAGTCTACAACTCTACCCTGACTTTTATGGCTTCACATGATAAACATATCACGTTAACGTTAGAATTGTTAGAAGATATCACCTTAGTTAAGCTTCTTCTGATCAATCTTTTCATTATTTTACTTGTAAACCTATAATTTTAATATCAATTATTGTTAAATCAGGATCACGTTTTGCGAAAGTTTTTGGTGACTAGGTCGCGTCACAGTTTTGCAAGGATTGCAAGTAAAACCAGTCCGGAACTCTTGAATAAGTACAGTTAAAATATTTGCATTAAATATTTGCACTTGGCACACAAACAGGTGAAAAATTCAATAGTACAGGTGAATGAGTACCACGCATGTTCTTATCAGTATGTGTACCTGTAGGTACGTGCCGTAATCAGGACATAGTGGAATTTATCAAGTGCTTGTTGTTATCGAGCTCGCTTCGATCAATATGAGTGGACCAGTTTTTGTGGCGAATCGTGCGCGTTGTATAAGCTGTAATTATTATAGCGACTGCTTGCCCGGCTTTCCTTACATATTTGTAGGTACGGTCACGAGTATTTTGGTGACCCGGTTAAAAGATTGGGTAAATTATTCTTTATGTATAGTCCTGGGAAACTGAACAAAGTCAAAGATGAAATGGGTCACATTTAAGATTGGAGGTATGCGGCTGTACATACATACATAATTATACGTATAGTAGGTTCTTACTACTACAAAATTAGTTAAGTACTTCCTTTGTAATTGGTTACTTATATCGAAATAAATTGAAGCATCTAGGTTGCAAAACCTAGGTAGGTATAAGCAAATTATTGTAAATAACTAACAGTTGACAGTTTTCTTTATCAAATTATAAGCAAGTATTAATCAGATTAAACGCAGACACAGACACCAAGATATTTAATCAGTATCCAATTTGATTTATATTCTTAGACCCTAGCTACCAACAATAACTTTGTACAATATTTTTATTGCGCAATATAATTGTACATAATTTAATTAACCATCAATACTAACCCTAAACATTGACACTTAAGGCCGACCCTAGTACAGAGTCTGTTCGGAAAGTGAAGGCACGTCAGATACCTGTAGGTAAGGGCTTGCTTTTCTGCCAGATGCCATTGACTCTTTAAAAACTGTGTTAGATTATGAAAGACAGATCAGGCCTACTGCCGCGAACACCGAAGTTCGCAATTTTCGGGGATTTGTCTCTGTCACTCCAACGAAGCTGTCATTAGAGTGACGGAGAAAAATCCCCGAAATTTGCGAACTTCGGTGTTCGCGGTAGCAGGCCAGGACTAGAGCGAGAGAGACAAATCCTCGAAATTTAAAAATTTCGAAATTCGCGGTAGGCCTACTACCGCGAAAATCGAAATTCGGAAATTTCGAGGATTTTTCTCTGTCACTCAAACGAAGGCGTCATTAGAGTGAGAGAGACAAATTCTCGAAATTTACGAATTTCGTTTTTCGCGGTAGGGCCGCTTGTCACACCTTATCTTTCGGTCGTCTAATTTGCCTCTCTGTAAATTTTGCGTATGTGATCTAACTAACTACATAATCCAATCAGAGTCTGATCAGACATTTTATAATTTAATTTTATACAAAAACTTACCAATTAGGTAACTGCTGAAAAGCTTTTATAAATATTTGTGAAATCTAAAATGTTGTTGAAAATCATCCGAAATGTTGACATATTTTGTGCGTATCGTATTAATTAGAAAAACTTTTCTGATGTTAGCTAAGGTAGGTAGGTATACCTAGGGCGCGATTAAAAGTAGTAGTATATTAAAATTAAAAAAAATCACTTACTCTTAGGACAATAGGATTTATCTACCCTGGATTGTAGGTAGGTACCTGTTATAAAAGGGCATGCGTAATACTAACGATAACTAATTACGAAATTACCTAAATACATGGGTAACTAGAGGTGCCTACTAATTAACTAATTGGTGTGTCCATATCTATTGTAAAACCTACTTAAGCGCGAGCAGCTGTAAACAAATACAGCAGGCTTACAACATGATAACTTAGCAACATAACCAACTATTTATTCCGTCGGGTTAGTATATAAAGCGGATATTTAAGCGTTGCAGTCCAAGCAATGGAATATAAATTATTAATCCGTATTTTTCATGCCATCACGAGAGACTTACCACGGCTATTAATCTTCCACGCACTGTAATGCCAATCATGGGTGCAAACCGCACTTCGACGCCGGGTTCGACGACCAGCTCGGCTTCTCTTTCGACCAGGAGATCATCCCGAAGAAGATATGGACTACCCTCGCTTTTCCACACAGTCCTTCCGCCCGCCACTATCCCGCCAGCCAATTCCGTTAATCCCAACGACTTGTTCAACAAATAAGGATCTGTTTCACTGTATCCCAACTCTTGTCCACTAGCGCACGCCCAACACAACACCACAACCAACACGGTCCTCCACTTGTACTTTGTGTCACTGAACTGACTATGTCTCTTCTGAACCCCCATATCCTTACAACACTCCATTTTGCTAACTGAAGTTAATATTCATTTCACTTTTATTGTCGCTCCTCACCTGCACGCAACTTATTTCCACAGCTATCCAAACATTGGACAGGTAAATTTTCACGTAATAACAGAAAACATCTTCAGTATTTCAGGATAAAAGTTGTTGTTATCACATGTACTGTAAAACAGTATCAAAACAATTCATTCCGAAACAAAGGTGGGGTGGAATTACAAGCACGTCAAAGAAAAACCCAACGAAAACGCGCGCCACCGTGCGACCGTTGAACAAGTCGTTTGGCCGGTTTTGAGTAGTTAAGTTTCCTCCCGCAGCCCTCCCTTCTTCCCTCTTGATTCAAAGCCTACTCCCTACCACTACGCGCACTTCGGCTCGACCAGTCGGAAATCGTAACCCACCTACACGCGCACGAACATGAACCCTCTCACACACATATAAGCCGTGTAAGTAAGTCCCTTTCACTCTTTGTTCATTCATTCGTTCAATAAACCCCTATACACATCGACGAGTTTCAAAGGCGTTTTTATATGCTCACCGTAACGAGGCAGAATTCAGAGCGAAATGTGACGGAATTCAGATCGGAATGAAATTTTGTGGAATTCTATCAATGCATAATGTTATATTAGCCTGGGTATGCGGTTTCCGAATCAAAAAAACCTATTTGGAAATCTGACAACTTAGCTTCGGTTTTCTGCATTGGTTTTTTTTTCAGCAAGTGTGAAAACTGCGCCTTCGTGTTCCCGAATCTGCTTCTCCGATTCGGAAATCGTGCGTGTGCGGCCAGGGTAATCAAGAGCTGTATCACCAAATTAATAGACTATTAGATATACTTCGACACGCGGAAACCCTCACATTTGCATCAAAATTTTACTTAGTATACCGTTACCGTGTACCGTTATACCGGTACTTAGTTACCGTGGTATTACCGTTTCTCAAAAAATCTGTGATATTGTACTAGGTATCTTTTGTTTCCTATATTAGCTTCTTGTTAATTTTTATGCTATTTTTGTTGGATTATTTAAGTCAATAAATTTATGACCTGAAGAAACTATTTCAAAAAATAAAAACGTCTCTTCTGGTACGCGTCTTTCCTGCGGCTGTAGAAGAAATACAAAAACGCCGTTCATTTCATTCGCTCGTTCACTCGGTCGACATCAATCAATTTCATTGATCCATTTTTGTCTCTCATCACAGTTAAATATTAAAAAACAAATTAAATACGCAGTGTTTATAGTGTAGTTTATGCTACCTTCACTCAATTAAATCAGATATATGTAAGTATCTTAAATTTAATGTACACGAGTGCGTAAAATTTGCGAAAAACCGAAATACTCGTTGGCGTGGCAGTAACGGACTGACGACATTTTGTTTTATCCAATTCATTGTATTTATGTATTTAGTCTTTGTGCGTCAGATCTGAATAGAATTATTACACGGAAAGAAACGTGTAACGTCACTATCACTAATATTTTTGCTTTTTTAGATAACCAAAAATAACATGAGTTCCGGTGGTACTAGAGTGTATGTCGGCGGCCTCATAGAAGGCATAAAGAAGGAGGACTTGGAGCGGGAGTTTGACAAATACGGCAAATTGAACTCCGTTTGGGTAGCACTTAACCCCCCAGGTTTTGCTTTCATAGAATTTGAAAACTTGCAAGAGGCTGAAGATGCGTGTAGTGCGATGAACGGCATCGAGATGTTAGGCACGACTTTAAAGGTTGAACTGTCGAGGAAGCGAGACGGACCCCGAAGAAACGGTGGGGGAGGCGGTGGATTCCGGGGTGGTCGTGGAGGTGGTGGCTTCCGGGGTGGGCGGTCCTTCGGTGGACCTCCTGGTGGCAACAGGCCTTTCAACCCTTACAATGGTGGTGGCGGAGGAGGCAGATCGTTCAACCGCAATGGAGGAAGCCAAGGCAATGGCGGTTATGGCTCAGGCGGCGGTGGTGGAAATTTCAGATCTAGATCACCCCTCTCTCGGTTTTAATTTAGCTTTAGAATTTATTTAGGTATTAGTGTTATCATAATCTGAAGCCTTCCAAGTTTTTAAATTCAATGTCTGGTAAATCTGGGGGTTGGATTTTAGGAAGAGTTCTGCTGGTGTTAAGTCTCAAGGAATTAGAGGTGAGTTTACACTTTCCTGTCTTATCCTACAACTTTTTACAACTAGATCATTTAGATACTTTGACCTAATTAAACACCCAACCATGTGAGTGATGGGCACTGAGTAATCTCTTGATGTGACATTCACAATATGAATTTTCCTTCTATTTTAATAGATGTATAATTCCAAATAGAGACAAATCTATGTTAGCCACAAAATACCATTAAACTTTATGAACATGTTGATGTTTTATGAATAGAAAAATTATGAATCAATTGTCCAAAGTAAAACAGCTTGGCACAGCATTAATATTTTTGATAACTAGACTGATGCCATACAGATTATCATGAAAAGTGACCTTAATGTTTTCATATCTTTTTACCAATAATAATTGTAAATTGTCTTTATTTGCAGTTCCTTGGAATATTTTGATCTCGAGTCTACTAATTCATCGAGAAATTAATACAAGAACAATCTTCAGTGAATATTTAACATTCTACCTAAGCAATCTACTGTTAAGTCCCCTTATAAATAAATAAAAAAATATGATTACTTTGCTATATAAATTTTATTTTACCATTTTTTCTTACATAATACCATACTTAAAATTGTATCAAAGAACTTAAATTACGAAGGGCTGCTAAGGCATGCCATGAGGAGCTCCATTTTGTTCAAGAAGTTTTTTCCCTCCATCTTGTCGAGTTTGATTTCCTTGAAAGCTCCACCCAGATTTTCCCATTTCTTGTCTTGCACTAGTTCACTGGAGAAAAAGTCTTTCCTTGGTGATTGAGCAATAAAAACTTGCATGCCTACAGAAGGCTCGCATCTTATTGCTATCATCCTATCACCTGAAATAATAAAAAGAACACTTAATAATAATAGTTATAATTTGGGAAACCAAAACTTCTAGATACAGAATTTGGTTATTTTTTTTCTCAGACTTGCTATGAAATGTACGTCAACTTTAGACCATGTCTGCTAGTGCGATCTCAGAGTCATCGTTCTTGATATGACGTTGGGATTTCATATCTACATTGCTGTCTACCTTCACGGAGCACAGTACCGGAAATAACCTTTTGACAAAACTTCTTTACATTTCACATTAAAGTTCAAAAGATTACCTGAGGTAGATACTAAAATACTGAAGTGTAAGTTGAAAAGAATAATAATATTGTTGATTTGATATATTTTTGTACTGAAAAATTGACCTCCGTTTTTTTATTTCATCGCAAGTTTGAGAAAAGCTTGCTTTACCTGGAAACCAAAGTTAGCAGGCTTTGCATCTGTTCGGCCTTGCTACGTTTGGCCGAATTTACCTGTGTAGCTTGCTACATTTTGGTTTCCCGCCGTCTTAAATGTACAAGCCTTTCTAGAACCATGTCACAGTTGCAACTTTTAAGAGATTTGCTTTATAGCGTCACTTTGACTATGTTGACTGTACTATTATTAGTATTCAGCTCTACGATTTCTCTATGTATAATGATAGTTATCTCAAATAGTGAATATTTTGGAAAGATTAATGTAAAAAAGTACCATTGGGAGAAGCTAGTAGGCATGATGAAGCATTCCCCAACGGTTCAACAGGCCCTGAACCGAGATGAGAGCTGCTGGCAAGCAGCTGCCAACCCATGCAGCGACCAACAGCCTGAACTGCCGTCATTTGATGCTGGTATATCTGTAGGCAAGAGAAGTATGTTGACATAAGAGGAGGTATAGTAAAATACGGTTTTGCCGAACAGTTACTGTGCCTATACACACGCGTGTTACAGATTCCTTTTTTGAAGGATCTCATAGTGTAGTCCCTTGAAAAAAGAGAAAACGAGCATTTATTGAAAAAATAAAGATGCAAAATTTAAAAGTAACAGTTAAATCAATGTTGTTATTGTGGCAACTACGGCGACATTCGCATAAACTGAATAATTAATGCTCCATGAATATGTTCCATATTAATTACCAATTTACCATCATGAACATGATTAATATTTACTAGTTTTCTACTGCAATGCATTAACTATTCTAATATTCAGTAGCATTAGCTTTTCACTTAATTACAATGATTGAGGTGCTAGCAATAACAAGGCTGTAAATAAATAGTTGTTGTAGTAGTCTGAA
>JALPQI010007631.1:0-43472 GCA_025490895.1 Thaumatotibia leucotreta | reverse complement strand
GCCTTCGGCCCTGTGCAAGGCTCGGCCTTCGTCCTTCGCAGGTGGCCTATGGCCACCCGTTTCGTTTTCATGTTACGCTATTTCATTGTGTAGCATGGTAGTGCTGGTCTCTGGCAGCTCGGCCTTCAGCCTCGCGAGCTGTAGCGCCTTGTGCAATCGCTTCGTGCCTTCGTCCTTCGCAAAGGCCAGCTGTCGGGCCAGCGGCCCTCCGATTTGTTTTAGAGAAACACTCTTCCGTCGCGTAGCCTGGAAGCACTGGGTTTATAGGGCCTGCGGCCCTCAGCTTCGTTTTCATGTTACATTATTCCATTAGTAGCATGACAGCGCTAAGCTGTAGGGCCTGCGGCCCTCCGGCTCATAGACTGTCAGCGTGAGTGGTTCCCGTAGGGCGAGCTGTCGGGCCTGCGGTCCTCCAGCTGATAGACTGACAGCGTGAGTGGTTCGCGTAGGGCGAGCTGTAGGGCCTGCGGCCCTCCAGCTCATGGACTGACAACTTGAGTGATTCGCGTAGGGCGAGCTGTAGGGCCTGCGGCCCTCCAGCTCATGGACTGACAACTTGAGTGATTCGCGTAGGGCGAGCTGTAGGGCCTGCGGCCCTCCGGCTCATAGACTGTCAGCGTGAGTGGTTCCCGTAGGGCGAGCTGTCGGGCCTTCGGTCCTCCGGCTGATAGACTGACAGCGTGAGTGGTTCGCGTAGGGCGAGCTGTAGGGCCTGCGGTCCTCCGGCTCATAGACTGTCAGCGTGAGTGGTTCCCATAGGGCGAGCTGTCGGGCCTGCGGTCCTCCGGCTGATAGACTGACAGCGTGAGTGGTTCGCGTAGGGCGAGCTGTAGGGCCTGCGGCCCTCCAGCTCATGGACTGACAACGTGGGTGGTTCGCGTAGGGCGAGCTGTAGGGCCTGCGGCCCTCCGGCTCATAGACTGTCAGCGTGAGTGGTTCCCGTAGGGCGAGCTGTCGGGCCTTCGGTCCTCCGGCTGATAGACTGACAGCGTGATTGGTTCGCGTAGGGCGAGCTGTAGGGCCTGCGGCCCTCCAGCTCATCGACTGACAACGTGAGTGGTTCGCGTAGGGCGAGCTGTAGGGCCTGCGGCCCTCCGGCTCATAGACTGTCAGCGTGAGTGGTTCCCGTAGGGCGAGCTGTCGGGCCTGCGGTCCTCCGGCTGATAGACTGACAGCGTGAGTGGTTCGCGTAAGGCTAGCCGTCGGGCCTGCGGCCCTCCGGCTGATAGACTGACAGCGTGAGTGGTTCGCGTAGGGCGAGCTGTAGGGCCTGCGGCCCTCCGGCTCATAGATTGTCAGCGTGAGTGGTTCCCGTAGGGCGAGCTGTCGGGCCTGCGGTCCTCCGGCTGATAGACTGACAGCGTGAGTGGTTCGCGTAAGGCTAGCCGTCGGGCCTGCGGCCCTCCGGCTGATAGACTGACAGCGTGAGTGGTTCTCGTAGGGTGAGCCGTCGCGCTGAACGCACTGATTCGTTTCTCATTTAATACACAAACATTACTAGGTACGTTTTAGGAATTTCCCGCGGTACTGTATCTGCCATTTCAATTTTTGATTGTCAAACGTATGTAAATGAAAAGGAAGATAATACATTTTAATGTTTCGCACAAATACATAATCGTTACTAAAGGACGATATCCGAACAGACAGAAGATTTTTAATACGAGAATAAAATGATAACTGCCTGATGTCTTTTTGTTGTAGAATGATTTTCACGCGAATATCATGATACGAGCGTTTATAGCGTAAGGTCTAATAATTATTTTTGATATTATCCTCATAGACGTTTATTCTGGCAATTTAAGAGATCAATAAAATCAAAGAATATCATTGCAATTTTTTTTATCTCCATAAATAATAGAATAAAAATTACGAAAAAAATTCAACAGATGCATTAGCACCCACAGATTTCAAATATGACATAACACTAAAACCATGGTAATGGCAGTTATCTTAGTATTCGCCGGGGGCGGCGCATTGTGCAGAATCAATTTACGATTATCAAATTGAATATCGACGCTGGAAAGGAGAAATTGGATAAGCGACACTTTTGAAGATATTGAGTTATATACACCGTTAGAATCGGCAAATTTTTCTGCGTCGAATGAGCTAGGTTTCGTATCCATCTGACAACTTTTGTGTCGCTTATCCCATCGGTGATTTAGAGAACTTTCGATCATTTTTTATTACTAAACGACTTGGTTTTTGACAACTTTTAAGAAAATGGAGATTAGATAAAATATAATTCAACATAATGAATCTTGGATTATTTTACCTATTTGTCATGACAGGTTAAATTTTACTTGGATATTTTTGCTGTGTAACAACTAATCATCACTTGTGGGTTAGCTATTTCTACCTGACTACAGTATTATATGTTCTTATGTCGTTTGGTCAATTTTACCTTTATCTTAATTTAAAATTTAAGACGGTTAGACAATATTACTTGACTATGATATCTGAACTATTGGCGTTTATCCATTTTTACCCCTACATTTATTTATGAACCATTTGTCGCTTAGGTATCCCTTTTTACCTGTAGTTACATTAGAATACTACTGTCACTTATCCTAACTTACATGAATGAAATGTCAGTCAAATGGTTAGCAACAATTTGCATACATAAATGTCTGCTAATATTCTTTGTCACGTTATGTAGAAACATTTGGCAGAGGGGTTGTCCTGTTAATTGTTACTCTGCGTTAAATAAAATGTTTTTGGAACTTTAAAAAAAAAAAAAAATAGGTACTAACTAAAACTATTTTTTAAGTGTTATCATAACGTAATACGGTGGATAAACATACCAACAGGTACGGTTGTTAAAAGTAAATAGTTTAAAAGTGCCTCGTTTGTAGGTAGGTACTAACTATTGTTGGCTCAATAACGAGTTATCCTAGTTGATTTTGCATGTTTTAAAATAAAGAGAAATGATCTCAAATAGAAAAACAAAATATATTTGTTTTTAATACTTAACAATAACTATTACTTACTCACATACTTACCTACATTTTGGAATAAAGTTATAAAAATACCTAAAACAGTGTCTTTCTTTTTTCACGTGTATTAAATTCGTTTACCAGTCACGGAATGTTACTCTTGTAATTGAAATGACTGACTTCTAGTCTAAAATAGTTTCTCATTTTAAGTATGTGGATATTTCTTACTGATATATTTATGCTATTTTTTTCAATTTATATATTTTTACCCGAATATAAAATAACCCACATCGGCAGTTAGATCATTTTAACATGATGAATTTGTTATGTAAGTCTCGGGTGGACTTTTTTACCTTCCTTATTTCTTTTACAACGTGTTGGTTAGATAATTTTACCTGAATCAATTTTTCCGACCATTTTGCTTAACCCTTTCCGACCGGTTTGATATAATCCTGCAAATGACTTTGCAAAAATCCTGTCAGCAAGTAAATTGTATTTTCGAGCTCAAACCTGTACCGATCGAATCTGCAGAAACTAGCCGACATGTAAAAGTAGCAAATTCCTTAGGGCGGCCGCATCAGTCAGTCGCAAGACAGCGTTGAAGATGGCGATGTATTTTGGTGGGAGGAGTAGCACACGTAAGTTCACAATTTCGTATATTTGTGGTGACAAACCTTCTATTTATTGAGTGATACTTACACTTAAAAAGTCAACCGTTTTAATTTAGCACAAATTAGAATAAAATTAAGTGCTTTTGTGTAAACAATATGCCCATAAATAATAAGTGCACAAAATTGTAGGTTCGGACGTAGCTCGTAAATCGTTCGTCATAAATATTTGCACGATTATGCATAATCGGTCTGTGCATAAAATGAAACCAAGAAAGATGGTCACATGTTTTGAAGAATTGGTTACATATTTCGTATAATTCGTTAGGTACATATTGCATCGTATTTCAATCAGCGTATCCAAGGAACTAGGGTTAATAATACCTTGTACTTTCATCTTGGTTAGGCACTCGATAGTTGTCCATACCTAATATCTCTCGAATTGCTTTAGCTTTGCTATTATGTATGTTGCTCTTTTGAACTCTGCTTATTTGTGGATTAATGAAGAAAACACACTGAAGAAGGATGTCCAATCTTGATAGTTTCCGGTAAACTTTGCTATGTCTATCATCGGAAGCTTCATATCATCACTAAAGCTAGGTGTGAGATTTCTGCTAATTCTGCTTGTGCACGACGTAGTACTTTCTAGCATATGCTTTTTAAGTATTAAACCACAAATGTTTTCTTGTTTGGCTATTAAAACCCGTCAATTCCGTTCACATCTTTAAATCTATTGTTGAATTACTGCGGAAAACTCAATGTGTAGTAAATATCGTTTTTTTTTGTGTGAATTTGTATAATGTAATGTGATTTCTAGATTCGTCGTTTTTCCCAGTCAGGAAAAGTATATATTGCAAATAGTACTGGTTATTACACGTTGATTCCTAAAAATCGTCGCTTAAATCCATTCATCATATTATTATTACCATTGACAATACATTTTATCTTTTCGAAATCATGAAGTGAAAATTTTGATTTTTATTTTCTTATTTTTATTTTAAAAGTAGCTCTCATATTTATAACTTTTTTTTTACGTTCCACATCCATCGTTGGGTCACCAACTTACATAAGTGTGCGAAAATTCAACTCAATCTGCCCAGTAGTAGTGTCGGAGTAAATCGGTTGTAACAGACGGACAGATAGACACGCCAGTGATCCTATGAGGGCTCCGTTTTTTTTTTCTTCTTATGGTACGGAACCCTAGAAATGTAAGATCGCTTATGATAAAAAGTTTTTTCGTTAAATAATGTGTTTTATTAATGTTTTTCGGCATGTTCATTCTAATTTGCAAGATCTTGCATTTACATACAGATCCTGAACGTCACTTACGTGCATGCGATTTTTTTAATGATAAAAGTCAATTTGATTTTTTAAATTATTTTTTACAAGTATTCGAAGATAATTTAAAACGATCTACATGCATTTCTCTTAAGATTTTAGAATTTTTTTGTCTCGGTCGTAAAGGGTTAAGCGACAGTAAATCCTTAAATAACACTTGAATACGTTAAATAATTAAAATATCACCTAGAAAACATATTTATGTCCATAAATAATGCTTCGATTATTTGATTTGGCCTGCTAATTCATTTTAATGATTTTTTTTCGAAAATCTCGGCGGTTTTTTGCCTCTCCTGTAAAGTACGCACTGTGTCGCTTATCTAATTTCTCCTTTCCAGCGTCGATATGTCTTATCAGGGTGCTTAGCCAAGTTGCCAATCGCTAGCGCTTCATCGTTAATCGCAGGTAACTGTCTTTGTCACACTAATATGAAAGAGTGACAGAGAGGGAAAACTACGTTACGCTACTAAGCGCTAGCGATTGCCATCTTGGCTAAGCACTCTGATATAGTAATGGATACTTGAAAAGCAAACATATAGGTATCAATTGAAAAAGATGGCTATGCTGATTTCATGGCTGTAAACTGTTCATCGATCGATTTAAAACCGATTTATAATAGACGTTTAAGTGTGTCCTCTTAGTAAAATGAACAGTCCTTAGACTCATAGTCCAACATTAAAAAAGAAAGAAAAATATTTATTCTTAACAACCACAATTAAAACATACACAAATTAACATTTAAAGAACGAACACGTTAATACCTTATTATGTATAAGTACATTATTATGTATATCGTATATGATCAGCCGCGCTATGATATGATTCGCGTATCGACTAAGGCATTGCAATTGTCATTGAATATTTATTTCTTTAAGATTGATGATGGGCAGCAGCAGCAGCTGCTGCGATCGCCAACCCGCTTATCCAGCGTGGCGATTATGGGCATTTACCTCTAATGCGTCCATACTTTTAGGCTAAGGAGAGGCTTTTTATCAAGCAGTGGACTCATACAGGCTGATGATGATCGATTTCAATACCGGAATTGAAAATGGTTCGATATTACGTGCTAGGGCATGGATATGTGATATTAGCTCGTGTTACTCCCTGCACCCGGATAATATCAGTAGTATTATTTCGCTTGTTATCGGGCAATTTTTCGGCCGTAATGGTCGTTAGTACATTATCATGACGTACATTATATCATTAGCATCTACGGTTAGTTACCTATAACTAATTTTTATTTTCTAGTTTTTGGTGCAATAAAAACCGTTAACTTAAAACTTCTTTTACTTATTTTATTTTCAACTTTTGAGTGCAATTGTTAAGTTAATAAATTCTGCCGTCCTATACCTAAAACCGGTCTAAGCAGCAAAATAGTAGTTTTCAATTGAATAAAGATTCTGAAAGAAGAATTAAAACCCTATAGACTGGTCTTGGAATCATAATTTTATCATTTATATTCACGGAGATACTTAATCCAAATAACCCGCTAAGTGCAGTATAAGTTGATAGATTACCATACTATAAAATGGCAAATCTACATTAATGTTAAGGTACTTAGCGGTTGTATTCATTCAATGATTAAACTGCATGATACGCAGCTAAAAACACGTTACTTGACAAAAACTGTTTATATCCTCGTTTAAGTCCTTTTACCCTTTTATTATATTTTTTTGTTACGCACTTTTATTGTCTGATACTACATTAAAAAACAGCTTCTACGCTTAAACATGGCTAAAGTCCCTTAACCTTTTATTAATAAGAACTTAATTACGATTTCGGCTACAAATACAACACTAAAACCTAGTGACGTAGTTTTAAACGGATGAAAACTACAGAAAAAATACAATATTACAAGACTAAAAACTCGCTAATCAACAATACTACGCTAATACCCCGCAAAGTGCAAAACCCGTCCCCTCAACTCTGACCGCCGTGGCCGGCAGTTCACTGTGCGGCGCTCGCGCACGAGGTTGTGCAGTTATACAATACAATATCCTCAAAGACAAATACAAAACAAATAATAAAAGTACATGTTAGAAAGAGGTAAACAAAAGGCGGTCTTATCGCTAAAGAGCGATCTCTTCCAGACAACCTTTGGGTGGAGGAGATAAGAAAGTAAAAGTTGATAGTAGGTGGTGCAAAACTGAGAAAAATGGTCTGATGGCTAAGGAATGTAAAAATAAACACAAAATACAAATACATCAATAGATATATATATTTACATATATATATATATATATATATATATATAAATACACATAGAAATACATACACATATTATAAAAATACAGATACATCACATAGTGAAACTATGAGAAATAATTAGTTTAAGTCAATTGGAATGAAAGGAGAAAATAAATAAAATAAATAAAGAATTCAAAACTAAGGAAGTGACAGAATAGTGTTTCTTAAGTAATGTTTTGGAGGATGCAATCGATTTGGCACGTCTTAATTCAACAGGGAATGAGTTCAGCGAGTTCTATAGTCGAATAGTTATCAGTAATGGCTGCATGTTTCTCACCGCAAAATGTCTGGAACGCGACGGTAAGTGTGTAATATAATAAAGTTATGTGTACAGTAGTTATTCTGCATATTATTTAAGACTATATAATATTTATTGGCAATATAATGTTTATTGTTGTCAACCAAAGACAAATATATTTTTGATGAGCTTTAATATTTTAGTTAGATGTTCAACTTTTTCATTTAAAGGGTGTAGCAGAGGTTTTGGTTTGAAACTATAGTCAAACGATGACTTTTAAAGAGGCAACACCATGCACAAATTTTGGACCCCCTCTTACCCCCACTAACTCCAATTAACTGAAAAACTGTTTTATTTTTTTTCTCCTAAGCTATGTTAGTGATGGTTTCCAAATTTCACAAATATAATACTACAGCCTAAAGGTATTATTAAAAAAAACAGCCTTCTAGGACTTCATACACATTAAAAAAACAGTAAAAAAATTACTTTCATTTTGTACCTACCTCTAGCCGAACTTGTTATACAGGTATAACAAGTTTGGCCAGAGGTAGGTACAATCACCATTTCTTTTTATATGTGCCTACATCTTATCTAGATAATTTGCAAGTTTCATGTGCCTAGTCTAAGTGCGACATAGCGAAACATTTTTTGGCACCATAGTATTTAAAAAATTATTCTCGCATTGACGCACCTAGCTAGACTAACTAGGCACATGAAAGTTGCAAATTATCTAGATAAGATGTAGACACATATAAAAAAAAATGGTGATTGTACCTCTAGCCAAACTTGTTATACAGGTTGATTGAATTTTTTTTTTACTGTTTATTTAATGAATATGAAGTCTTTTTTAATAATACCTTTAGGCCGTAGTGCAAAACTTAGAAACCGTCACTAACATAGTTTAGGAGAAAAAAAATAAAACAGTTTCACAGTTATTGGGGTTTGTGGGGGTAAGAGGGGTCCAAAATTTGTGCATGGTGTTACCTCTTTAGTCATCGTTTGACTATAGTTTCAAACCAAAACCTCTGGGGGCACTTTTTCCAAGGCTGCCCTGCTACACCCTTTGTTGTAGTTTTTCGCTGAAGGTATTGCTGTACCTGACTGCTACCTAATAGAATACATAATTATGTGGATTTGTTAATTATATATAAGACAAAATTATCTACAATAGATTTTCTAGTACAGTCACTCTGTCGCGCGCGTTTATATCTATAGAAATATGTTAGGTATTAAAGGAAATCCTGTAATACTCGTAAAACAAAGCAACCCCTGTAAGTTGAACTACATGTAATATTATAAAGGTCGGCAGAGGTAAGGGTGAACACCGTGGCTTTTACTTATCGTATGAGGCTATAGAAAAGCCCGCTGCCTTTACAACTTAATCAGACTACTTCCTAAACTTATTCTTAAAACGTCACTTTTTGCCATCACGCTTTATTTTATAGGCAAATATTTATTATTGTCTTTAATTTCAGGCATTTTATAAGCTCGAGAATCCAGTGTATGATAGACTCCTGCTGTAATCAAAATGAAGAAAGATAACCTTCAATGCAGCGTTAAAATATATTATAATGCAAAAAATAGAACCAGAGTAACTCTGTAGACGTAAGAAATATCCTACTTTCCATCATCCATAACATACACCGTGATCTCTAATAACCCGAAAGATTTTAACCACGCATTTTTGATGTAAAAACAAACAAAAAATATTATGTGACTTTTGTCATTTTTGGCGAAAAAAAAATTTTTTTTTTTAATTTTTTTTCAATTGTTATTTAATTTTTGAATGTATTTTAACATAATTCTCCATAATGAAACCAACGCCGTTAAAAAGACCTTTTGTACCGAGTTACAATTAGAAAATATGTTTTTTTTTTAAATTGGTAATAACTCTGAAACTAGGCGATATCCTGAAAAGTTTATACGACATTATAGTTTCTAAATGTGGCCAGGAACACACTGTTAAAATCTTTCGGGTTATTAGAAATCACGGTGTATAATAGGCAATGTCGGGCATGGTAGACGATTTGAAGATGATAATAATTAAGTATTGAAGTTTTATAATTGATCTCGTTTGTTAATTAAGGAAGAAATAATAAATAAGTTTTATAAATTGTTTTGTTACGGGTAATGACTAGTAGGTCGATACATATCTAAGCCAGAAGGGCTAGTATATATTTAAATCTGTTGTATTTGACAGTTACTTTACTTTATAGTCAACATATCGAAGGGTGAAAATATGATAGTGGACGTACGGTCTATGTAAACGACAGTCATAATTTGAGCTGTCGATACGTTAACTACAGTAAAGTGAATATTAAATACAATAAGCTTACATTTATACTAGCCCTTCTGTAAAGTAAGTGGGCGAAAGTGAAGTTAAGGTAGACGAGCAGGTGATTTTTTTACTTTTTTCCGCCAAGGTCTGTAATTAACATAACTTTACTGTCCTCGGTATGCAATCTACTAATTCGATAATTGTGATGTTACTTAATAAGACTATATAAGTTTACACAAAAAATATTTTTGTTTATTCTTATGTACTAGAAGTAATTTTGTTTTTTGTTTTTTCATTATAAAAAAAGTTTAGGCAGATTTTTCCTTTTGTTTCGCATTTGAATAAAAACATTTTATCATACACAGTCTTGTTTCATTTATTTTAAATAGGTATTAAATCCCTTTAATTGTTACTTGTAAAGTGTAGGTTAACGAGGACTTGCTATAACAATAAATAAACCATTTGGATAACATTACAAGATTATAACCTAGTTATCGGAAATGATCTGTCATGTAACGTGTTTTATGCTTAGGAATTCATACAACTAGCTGTGATTTTCACAGTCATTTCATAGTTAAAAAACAGCTAAAGTCCAGTAGCGTGTTTATTTCAATCTTTTTTTAACTAGTAATCCTACACATAAAGTACTATAAGCTCTTATTTATTTATGTATTTCATACAAATTTCAACATGCACCTTACAGCTAACGCCAAAGCGGCACAAATTGGAAACATGAACAACTTAAATATAAACAACAATACAATTTGTATAACACAAATTGCATAGCACAATTTAAGATATTGAACTTTCAGGCATCACGCTCTCTAGCACTCTCATACACTCTATAATCAGTCGCCCCATCGTAGTTACAAACAAGTCACATTCAGGCTGTACTTCGAGCATAGAGTTGAGCAGAGAGTGTGCGCGCGCGACCGGCGCCTGCGCGTGCGCCCTCGTGCGCGCGCCGCCCTCCGCCAGCAGCGGGTGGCGACGCGCGCGCGTGTACTGGTTAGGTACAAACAGCCGCACAAAAGCCTCCACAAGTTGGACGCAGTCGATTTTATTTCGGAGAATGCCCAGGGTAAATTTGGCTAGCGAAACCGACCTCCGCATCTGTTGTAGTGAGTCATATCCTAGTTGGCCCTGCAAAAATAATGTGTGATACATATAGGGATAATAATTAGGGTTTGCAATATTCGTTCAATTTTAGTATTCGAATAATACGAATACTTCGATTTCCAGTATTCGAATATTTCGAAGAAAACGAATATTCTGGAAAAATAGTTTCTAGTACTGGTATTTTTCTGGATCCGGCCTCTCTTAAGGTGCGGTTAAACTAAAAGAGCATTCGCTGTTCTAACCTCCCACTCTACGAAATTCGATCGGTACACAAAACGTGATTGGTTGATTTCGTAGAACGGGCGCTAGAACAGCGAATGCTCTTTTAGTTTAACCGCACCTTTAGGCTCGCAACCGGCCTGAGACTCGGGGCCGCGGTATGTACCCCTCACTTATGCTGTTGTGGCACAGACGTGGACCGACTGGGACACCACGGACTAAGTTGTCAAAAAAGCGCAGGCCGTATTTCCAGACATGCGACGCTTAACGATATAATCCGCAGGTCTCTTGCCACAATCAACGTACCTGCTCTTCTTGAGCCTACTGGTATTATTAAAGATGATGGTAAGAGACGTGATGGTGTGTCTTTGGTTCCTTGGAGCGAACTACGGTTAAGGCAGCCGCTGCGGCTGAAAATGCCGAATTTTTAAAACGTAATAAATATAAGGGCCTCGGCAAAGAGTACGATTTTGTACCGTTTGGCGTAGAAACTTTAGGTTCATGGGGCCCCAGCGCACGCAAATTGTTTGCTGAAATCGCGAAACGTCTGGTTGATGTCACTAAGGACCGAAGAGCTGGCGACTTCCTCGCACAACGCATCAGTATTGCGATACAGCGAGGAAATGCCGCCAGCATCCTCGGTACAATGCCACAAGGGCCAATCTTAGATATAGGTTAGGTGAAGTAGAATAGTTAGATTTAATGTATATACATAAATTGTAGTTTTGAAAATAAATATATATCATAAAAAAAATAAAAAAAGTTTTGGAAAAATTGTTAATGAATGAAAGCGTTATAACCTCTCGATACAACAGACAGACTTTTATGGTACAGTCAAGTGCAAAAATAAGTATCGAAAGAATCCGCTCATAAATATGTTACGACGTTCTTATTACACAGAGTTAGAGTGCACTGGGACATATTTTTGAATATTTTTGTGTACGCCTTATTTTGTCTTTGACTGTACCTAAGAGGCAAGTATGGTCTGTAGCTTTTTAGCTGGCCTAGATTCAGTGTAAGAAGTTTAAAATTGTGTCTCATATTTTTATTGCTTGATCACACATTGATACACTCAATCATTAGCTATTTACAAAACTGCGTGCCAAAAATAATTCTTCTAGAAAAAAATACTAAAAATTTGTATATAATTCGTGATGATGAATCATTACCAAAACATGAGGAATTTCAGTCTAAAATTTTATTTAAATTAAATTCAAAATTAAGTTGAACAAGATTGTTATAGCGTGAAAGTAAAAAAAAATAACTAAATTTATCACAATTTTATTCATTAAAAAGCTGCTTAATTGTCTCAGGGATGAGGGAGTACGTTAAATCTTATTCTAGGGGTAAGGGAACAAAAACTGTCCCGTTTAATAATAAGTTAATTTGGCTTTATTTGAATGCTGATATATTATCATATATTATTTATCATTATTACAGTATCAAGCCAGAAAGATATAAGCGTAAGCGAGCTATTAGGGTAGGTTTGTGTAGGGTACAGGTTTCAGTATTCACAGGTAATTACGATACTAATAACGAAGCAAGGTTCCAGGGTTTTTATTATTTTACCAATTTAAAAATACCTATGGTAAGGTATACGATAAATCACAAGATCGTATAATTTTTGGAATTGCCAATTGCCTCCACTTATTTACATTTTGTGTTATGGCTTTAAATTGATATTTATGAACTGCATGCACTTAACCTAAACTCTCTGTTCCTGGTGTTTATTGGTAAACTTTTTAGGAGATTTGACAGATCTTTGCTTGGAGCGTTTGAACATCTTTGGAAAACAAAATTGCTATTTATATCCCCTTAAGTAAAACCACAAAGTAATTAATATTTAAATTAACTTAATTGAATTAAACGTTGTTTAATCATTAAAATATATTTTTACATAGATGTTAATGTTAATTTTGGAATTTTATTATAGTTCTTCGCAACTTTCACTATTCGAAATATTCGTTTTATTCGAATAATACCTGCTGTCATATTCGAATATTATTTGAGGCGAATAATTCGAATAAACGAATATTCGAATATTCGAATTGCAAACCCTAATAATAATGATGCGTCCTCTTATAGAGTGTTCTGAGGAACATCTTCTGGACTTGTTCCAGCATAAGAATATATTTATTCTCATGAGGACTCCAAACTAATGAGTTTGTCTCTAAAACACTCCGGACTAGTGCAGCGTAGAGCACGCGAGTAGCGTGCACACTCAATGTTGCAGAATTGCCGAGAACAAATCCGAGCCTTTTGTATGCCGCGTTAGTCACAGACGTGACATGATCACGAAATGTAATCGCGGGATCAAAAAGTACACCCAAATCACGCACCCGATGCGAACGTGTTATGACAGCATCGCCGATGGTGTAGTTGCACTGACGAGGATACTGGGATCGCGTATAGCTCATCATCTCACACTTGTCTGCATTGAAATAAAGTTTGTTGTCAAGGCTCCAACGGTAGACTGCATAAATGTCCTCTTGTAACTCCAGATAATCCTCCTGGCTTTGGACTGACTTAATTAGCTTCACATCATCGGCGAACAGCAGTAAAGTGGAATGACGGACTTCAAGAGGAAGGTCATTTATTAACAACAAAAAAAGAAATGGCCCTAGATTTGATCCTTGACTGATACCAGACCGTGTGGGGTAGCTATTGGATACATAGGTGCCATACTTCACGTACTGAGTCCGATTTGACAGATAGCTCGCAAATAACTTAAGAAGCCTCGGAGTGAATCCCATCACACCCAACTTCATGAGAAGAATGTCATTGTCGACGCGGTCGAAGGCTTTCTGTAAGTCTAGGTAGATGACATCAACTTGTGCCTTTCTGTCTAGTTCGCGAGACAAAACTTGGGTTAGGGTGAGCAGATTCGTCGCTACAGACCTCTTAGGTAAGAAGGCATGCTGCGCGCCGGTGATGTGAGCGTGACACTGCGACAACAGTCTACCATGAAGCCCCGACTCAAAAACCTTGGCTAGGACACATAGGATAGCGATTGGACGGTAATTCTCCACTTTTACTTTAGAACCAGCTTTAGGAATTGGTGTTACCCTAGATCGCTTCCAGACTTAAAGTGACTTAGTCGTTATTAAGCTATGCATTGCGTATTCTGCAAAGTATAAAAACAATACTATAAACACGTTAAGTACTTACCCGTTATTTAGATATGAACTGGTAATTATGCAACGCTAAAAAACTGTAAAGGTATACTTAACGGGGTTTTAAAGGTAAAATCGCTTGCATTTTTGTAATTATTTGCAACACTAAAACTCAAAAACGGTAATTTCTCATAAATATTACATTCGTTTTTAAAATGGTGCACATACAATGTAAGCCTAAATTTAGTTTTAATTTTTTTATAATAGAAGTTCGGAATAAATCTTAATATTTTCTAGAAATATTAACTTTAAAGTTTTTTGCTCATAACTCAAAACTATAATTTTTGGGTTAGATAGGTTTTAGACAAAGGACGGCATAATTTCCGATGATATATGTAATACAATTATGCATGCTAAGTAGCGTTTATACTCTACTTAGCATGCATCATCATCATCAGCCAATTGACGTCCATTGCTGGACATAGGCCTCCCCCAGAGAGTTCCTCAAAGATCGGTCGTGAGCTGTCCGCATCCATTGGACACCCGCAACCTTTACCAGGTCGTCGCTCCATCTTGTGGGGGGCCTTCCCACGCTGCACCGTCCAGTGCGTGGTCGCCACTCGAGAACACGCCGACCCCACGACACCGACACATATGTAAACGTAATGGACATTATTTTATGTGTAACGGGAGGCGAATCCCTGCTGAATAGATATTTTTAGAAATCCGACACTAAAAAAATGTTATTAAACATCTTAATCGACAAATGAAAACCAAAGGCTGGGCGTGGTTAATGTAAGCCTAAATGCCCGAAGTGTCTCAAATGGACGTGTTATTCATACAATAAGTACGTATACATTCAGCTGCATACCAATACACCACCATACCCATAAATTGGTATACCCTTGTATACCAATTTGTATGCAAGGGGTCTACTTATCTCTGCAGCTGACTGTACCTTAGATAACAGAGATCTGACAATAAGGAATATATCAATCAATTTGGTTTACTGAGAAAATCAAGTTTAAATTTTTATATTGTACACATTATACAAGTCGAATTTCGAGACTATAAAATATAAACTCATTATCTCAGTCGACCACCCAGAGGACCGCAGGTCTGACGGAAAGTCCGACGCGAACCGAGGGCCATAAGGGTCAATCCATGCAATCTATCAACCGGAGGGCCGATGGCACTATGGCACGCACTACATGAATCCGAGAGACTCACACTCTCTGTCTATCAACTGGAGTACCACAGGTCGGAGTGCACGTCCTACGCAAACCACCTGCGCTGTCAACCGGAGGGCCGCAAGCCCGACGGCACGCCCTACGCGAACCACTCACGCTGTCACTCTATCAGCTGGAGGGCCGCAGGCCCGACGGCTCGCCCTACGCAAACTACTCACGCTGTGAGTCTATCAGCCGAAGAGCCGCAGGCCCGATGGCTCGCCCTACGCGATCCACTCACGCAGTCACTCTATCAGCTGGAGGGCCGCAGGCCCGACGGCCCGCCCTACGCGAACCACTCACGCTGTCACTCTATCAGCTAGAGGGCCGCAGGCCCGACGTCTCGCCCTACACGAATCTCTCACACTGTCACTCTTTCAGCTGGAAGGCCGCAGGCCCGACGGCTCGCCCTACACGAATCACTCACGCTGTCACTCTTTCAGCTGGAAGGCCGCAGGCCCGACGGCCCGCCCTACGCGAACCACTCACGATGTCACTCTATCAGCTGGAGGGCCGCAGGCCCGACGGCTCGCCCTACGCAATCCACTGACGCTGTCAGTCTATCATCCGGAGGGCCGCAGGCCCGACAGCTCAGCCTACGCGAACCACTCACCCTGTCACTCTATCAGCTGGAGGGCCGCAGGCCCGACAGCCCGCCCTACGCGATTCACTCACGCTGTCACTCTATCAGCTAGAGGGTCGCAGGCCCGACGGCTCGCCCTACGTGAACCACTAACGCTGTCACTCTATCAGCTGGAGGGCCGCAGGCCCGACGGCTCGCCCTACGCGATCCACTGACGCTGTTAGTCTATCATCCGGAGGGCCGCAGGCCCGACAGCTCAGCCTACGCGAACCACTCACCCTGTCACTCTATCAGTTGGAGGGGCGCAGGCCCGACAGCCCGCCCTACGCGAACCACTCACGCGGTCACTCTATCAGCTAGAGGGCCGCAGGCCCGATGGCTCGCCCTACGCGATCCACTGACGCTGTCAGTCTATCAGCCGGAGGGCCGCAGGCCCGACTGCTCAGCCTACGCAAACCACTCACCCTGTATGTCTATCTGCTGTATGGCCGCAGGCCCGACAGCTCGCCTTACGAGAACCAGTCACGCTGTCAGTCTATCAGCCGTGACCCTATGAGTCTATCAGCCGGAAGGCCGCAGTAATGACATACGCGAACCACTCACCCTGTCACTCTATCAGCTGGAGGGCCGCAGGCCCGAGAGCCCGCCCTACGCGAACCACTCACGCTGTCACTCTATCAGCTAGAGGGCCGCAGGCCCGACGGCTCGCCCTACACGAATCACTCACGCTGTCACTCTTGCAGCTGGAAGGCCGCAGGCCCGACGGCCCACCCTACGCAAACCACTTACGCTGTGAGTCTATCAGCCGGAGGGCCGCAGGCCCGACGGCTTGCCCTACGCGATCCACTGACGATGTCAGTCTATCATCCGGAGGGCCGCAAGCCCGACGGCTCGCCTTTCGCGATTCACTCACGCTGTCACTCTAACAGGTAGAGGGTCGCAGGCCCGACGGCTCGCCCTACGTGAACCACTAACGCTGTCACTCTATCAGCTGGAGGGCCGCAGGCCCGACAGCCCGCCCTACGCGAACCACTCACGCTGTCACTCTATCAGCTAGAGGGCCCCAGGCCCGATGGCTCGCCCTACGCGATCTACTGACGCTGTCAGTCTATCAGCCGGAGGGCCGCAGGCCCGACTGCTCAGCCTACGCAAACCACTCACCCTGTATGTCTATCTGCTGTATGGCTGCAGGCCCGACAGCTCGCCTTACGAGAACCACTCACGCTGTCAGTCTATCAGCCGTGACCCTATGAGTCTATCAGCCGGAAGGCCGCAGTAATGACATACGCGAACCACTCACCCTGTCACTCTATCAGCTGGAGGGCCGCAGGCCCGAGAGCCCGCCCTACGCGAACCACTCACGCTGTCACTCTATCAGCTAGAGGGCCGCAGGCCCGACGGCTCGCCCTACACGAATCACTCACGCTGTCACTCTTGCAGCTGGAAGGCCGCAGGCCCGACGGATCGCCCTACGCAAACCACTTACGCTGTGAGTCTATCAGCCGGAGGGCCGCAGGCCCGACGGCTTGCCCTACGCGATCCACTGACGATGTCATTCTATCATCCGGAGGGCCGCAGGCCCGACGGCTCGCCTTTCGCGAATCATTCCCGCTGTC
This sequence comes from Thaumatotibia leucotreta, assembly GCA_025490895.1. Taxonomy (NCBI): domain Eukaryota; kingdom Metazoa; phylum Arthropoda; class Insecta; order Lepidoptera; family Tortricidae; genus Thaumatotibia; species Thaumatotibia leucotreta. The sequence goes on along the minus strand of JALPQI010007631.1, from coordinate 25,951 downwards.
ACCCTATCAGCCGGGACCCTATGAGTCTATCAGCCGGAAGGCCGCAGTAATGACATACGCGAACCACTCACCCTGTCACTCTATCAGCTGGAGGGCCGCAGGCCCGAGAGCCCGCCCTACGCGAACCACTCACGCTGTCACTCTATCAGCTAGAGGGCCGCAGGCCCGACGGCTCGCCCTACACGAATCACTCACGCTGTCACTCTTGCAGCTGGAAGGCCGCAGGCCCGACGGCCCACCCTACGCAAACCACTTACGCTGTGAGTCTATCAGCCGGAGGGCCGCAGGCCCGACGGCTTGCCCTACGCGATCCACTGACGATGTCAGTCTATCATCCGGAGGGCCGCAGGCCCGACGGCTCGCCTTTCGCGAATCATTCCCGCTGTCACCCTATCAGCCGGGACCCTATGAGTCTATCAGCCGGAAGGCCGCAGTAATGACATACGGTACTAAGCCGTGGTCGCTTACAATGGGCCTCATAAGAAGGCTCAAAGTCAACCAAAGGGCAATGAAGAGGCCTATGCTAAGAGTTTCTCTGCGAGATCGGATTAGAAATGAGACCATCCGCAGCAGAACCAAAGTTACCGATATAGCTCTTCGAATCGCTAAACTGAAGTGGGCGTGGTTCGTCGCGCGTGGAACCGATGGCCGTTGGGGCGGTAAGGTCCTCAAGTGGCGGTCACGTACCGGAAAGCGCAGCATGGGTAGGCCGGCACAAGGTGGACTCATGACCTGATGAAGGTCGCTGGATACGGGTGGCACAGAGCCGGTCCTTGTGACAATCTTTGGGGGAGGCCTTTATTCACCAGTAAACGTCTTTCGGCTGATATGATGATGATGATGATAATTAAATCCGTATGTTTCTACCAAATATGTAAAGCAGTACCTCAAAATCTACATATCGCTAAACCTAGCGGTTGTGGCAGGCAGTAACACTGGAGTATCAGATTTGAGGAGTTCGACGTTAGTATTCTCGCATTCGCATGTTTCTACTTAAATGTAAAGAACTTCTTTAAAATCAAGATATCGATAAAAGATAAACCTTGCGGTTATTGTAGGCAGTACTGCAGCATCAGGCACTCCTGCAGGAATTGAAAGTCAAGATCAGGCTGTTAGTATTTTTTATTTTAGTTTGGTAAAAGTTTCCGATTAGGTATCGCTTAATCCACTTACATAGATGCTAAACGTGGCTTTCAGCATCCGACTTGGGAAGACTACAGTGATAATAGTTTCACGTGACTAATCTACAGAAAGTAGCATCTACGGTTAGTTACAACAAATTTTTATTTTCTAGTTTTTGGTGCAATGAAAAACGTTTAACTTAAAAAAAATTAGTTGTTTTATTTTCAAGTTTTTAGTGCAATTATTAAGTTAACTTGCGTTGCGATACTAAATATTCTACATCAAAGATGTTCTGTGTAATATGCAATACAATTATGCGTGCTAGCGTTTAACTCTCGCGCTTTGATCACGGCAGGACCGACAGGGCCACCACTCACGCTGTCACTCTATCATCTGAAGGGCTGCAGGCCCGGCGGCTCGCCCTACGCGATCCACTCACGCTGTCACTCTATCAGCTGGAGGGCCGATAACCCGACGACTCTCCCTACGCGAACCACTCACGCTGTCACTCTATCAGCTGGAGGGCCGATAACCCGACGACTCTCCCTACGTGAACCACTCACGCTGTCACTCTATCAGCTGGAGGGCCGATAACCCGACGACTCTCCCTACGTGAACCACTCACGCTGTCACTCTATCAGGTGCAGGGCCGCAGGCCCGACGGCCCGCCCTACACGATCCACTCACGCTGTCACTCTACCAGCCGGAGGGCCGCAGTCCCGACGGCCTGCCCTACGCGAACCGGTATACCTTCTGGTCGCATAATCTTTTTCAGGCTATTCTATTTTGGCATACTTTTCTTCGCATAATTTGTATTAGCATAAATGTACTGTCGCATAGTAATTATTTTGGCATACTACTTTGTTCGCATATTAAATTTTTGTAATAATTTAACTTGGACTAATTTATATTTGCCTAATGTATACTACGCATATTACTGTTTGGACTAATGTTTATTAGCCATATATATTTCGGAAACCATAATTTTAGTTCCCTATTTGAATAAAATTTTTTTCATTGTTTAACATCAATTTTAAATCAATTAACATGCATTTTACATATTGAGTATTTTACATATTTTAGAATGTTCTTTTATTCTGTTGCGGGTCTCTTGAATCTAAAATATTAAAATGTGTTACTATCTAATATCAAAGTATAGATAAATTAGGTTAGGTTAGGTTAGTGTGTTGTCCAGGCGCGAAGCGCCTAAACTACACAGAATAGGGGGTCTGCGTCGCAGACCCCCGTCGACCTCACTATTGTTCCCATATATTATATAAGTAGATTATACGCACTTCATTTGCCATGTTGAAACAATCGGTTTTCCTTAATCGCTTACATTTTTATATTACTCACCGTCACTTTTATTCATAAAACTAAATGTGAATCTACCGTCATTCTCCGTATACAGTAGAACGCCTGGATGCTTAGACAAGTTGCCAATCGCTAACGCTTAATCGTCAATCGTAAACGAAAGGCAGCTAATTGTAATAGCATGTCACTCATGCCAGTTGGTAGTCTAATTTTAGGATTAACTATTTGTATGCATCGTGAAATGATGCGTAATAATTATTATGTAATTTTGTATTTATACTGTGTGATATTAGTTATTATGACGGGTATGCCTTTAATGTGTATGCTTTTAAATATTATGCGTAAAAAAATATGCATAAATATGATTCGTCTTGTCAATATTTCGGCTAGAAGACATTATGCGTAACTATATTATTACATTTGTTATTATGCATCCCAATAGTGAACCACGCGAACCACTCACGCTGTGTGTCCATCAGCTGGAGGGCCGCAGGCCCGACGGCTCGCCCTACGCGAACCACTCACGCTGTCACTTTATCAGCTGGAGGGCCGCAGGCCCGACGGCTCGCCCTACGCCATCCACTCACGCTGTCACTCTATCAGCTGGAGGGCCGCAGGCCCGACGGCTCGCCCTACGCGAACCACTCACCACGCTGTCACTCTATCAGCTGGAGGGCCGCAGGCCCGACGGCTCGCCCTACGCCATCCACTCACGCTGTCACTCTGCCAGCCAGAGAGCCGCAGGCCCGACGGCTCGCCCTACACGATCCACTCACGCTCTTACTCTATCAGCCGGAGAGCCGCAGGCCCGACGGCTCGCCCTACGCGACCCACTCACGCTGTCACTCTATCAGCCGGAGGGCCGAAGGCCCGACGGTTCGCCCTTCGCGATCCTACCCACGCCGTCAGCGGTTATGGCACACTAATAGCGTTTATGGTAATATTGCAGTATCAGAATAGAAGAATCAGAGTGAATAAAGAATAAAATAAAAAGAATCAGATTTGAGGATTTGGAAGTGAGTAATCAATGTTTTTTTATATTTTTACCCATTAGCTAAACATTACTTTAAATTCAACATTTCGATAAACCTGGCGTATTATATATGGCAGGCAGTGGCACGTGTCTCAGCAACATCAGGTTTGAGGAGTTGGAAGTCAGTATTAAATTCGTCTGTATCTTTTCGTCCAATATTCCGCAGGTTTTGAAGACGAAAGTCTTTGATCAGTGTACGTTGCCAGTGCCATATGGTACTAAACAGTGGTCGCTTACAATGGGCCTCATAAGAAGGCTCAATGTCACCCAAAGGGCAATGAAGAGGGCTATGCTAGGAGTATCTGTGCGATATTGGATTAGAAATGAGACCATCCGCAGCAGAACCAAAGTAACCGATATAGCTCTTCGAATCGCTAAACTGAAGTACCAGTGGGCGGGGCTCGTTGTGCGTGGAACCGATAGCCGTTGGGGCGGCAAGATTCTCAAGTGGCGGTCACGTAACGGAAGGCGCAGCGTGGGTAGGCCCCCCACAAGGTGGACTCATGACCTGGTGAAGGACGCTGGATGCGGGTGGCACAGGGCCGCTCCTTATGGCAATCTTTGGGGGATCCTATATTCACCAGTGAACGGTTTTCGGCTGATATGATGATGATGATGAAAATGAAATCCGTATATTTCTACCAAATATCTAAAGCAGTACTTCAAAATTTACATATCGCTAAACCTAGCGGTTGTGGCAGGCAGTAACACTGGAGTACCAGATTTGAGGAGTTGGACGTTAGTATTAAATTCGCATGTTTCTACTTAATATCTAAAGAACTTCTTAAAAATCAAGGTATCAATAAAAGATAAACCTTACGGTTATTGTGGACAGTACTGCAGCATCAGGAGTGAGGAGGTGGAAGTCAAGATCAGGCTGTTAGTATTTGATTATGCCAAACATGCTATACTTTCATTTTCACGTGTCTAACAGTCTCGGTTAAGGTAAGCAGTACGTGCGCAGCATCAGGCTTTCAGGATACAAGGATACAAATATCATAATATTGCATTGTCATAATATTTGATTATGCCAAACATGCTATACTTTCATTTTCACGTGTCTAACAGTCTCGGTTAAGGTAATCAGTACGTGCGCAGCATCAGGCTTTCAGGATACAAGGATACAAATATCATAATATTGCATCGTCATGGGGACTTGATAAGAGTTCCAAATTTTATTGATTTCGGTGCAGTAGAAGTGGTCGAAAAATCGATCACAAGATTTGAAGCATCGACGACAGTTGATACGTGGTGAAGTTAATAAAAACCGTTTAATAATAAATAAAAAACAGTTTAATAATAAAAATACAATGTGTGCAATTGCCTATATTCTCGCTATTTTATCACAAAAGCTTTTCAACGGAATCGATGTTCGTGTATACTGACATTGACCTCCACTCTGAACATATTTTAAATAATAAGTATTTCTCCATAAGTAAGTGGCATCTGCTAAGGGATTGAAGTGTCACTGACCATTTATTTATCGAAGATGGATGATGAGCAGCAGCATCATGAATCATACATAGTGGACACACTACTGACTGAGATCGCCAACCCGCTTGCCCAGCGTGGCGATTATTGCGTCCATTACGCATAAGGTAGGTAGAGACCGATCTGACCGATATAGGCTGATGATGTGATGATGATGCGATGTGATGAGTTCCCATTTAAGTGGCTCTTGACTAATGAGCCAAAATAAAGGGCTTGCTGATTGCCGATATCATTCGTTAAATATCTACTTAAACAGCCTGAAAGAATCAACGCAATGCTAGTTTATTGATTCTTTCAGGCTCCCACGCAACACGTGGGAGTTTTCAGGTACTAAGCCTTGCTGCTTATTTACCTGAATTCCCGATTTCCAAGTACTTATTTGCTTAGAAATAGGGTACGCAATATCAGGGCGAATTAACGCACTGAAGCCTACGGTCAAGGTCAAATATATCGATCGCGAGAAGTCAAAAATATATGTTTATACCATACTATACGGTAGTGTAGGTCGTGTATATGTATGTATACCTCTGCACATCTATAAATAATAATAAAATAAATATCACGAGACATCTTACACAAATCGACCTCGTCCGACGGTAAGCTCAATTAACCCGTCGTCTGTGGTTGCTAAGGATCAGTACAATGGATTTTGAATTCTAATTATGAATTGATTTGATTTCAATATCTATTGTACGGATCCTTATAAAACACAGACGAAGGGTTAAGGCTTGTGATGTGGTTACCAAACGACGATATATTGTATAATAGGTAGATACACATAGATACTTATATACATAGACAGCCAAGACCAAGGAACAAATATTTGTGATAAATAAATACACAAATAATGTCCTCGCCGGGATTCAAACCCGGAACCTCCAGCTTCGTAGGCAGGGTCACTACCAACTAGGCTACGGAGGCTGACAATATATTGACTTGCTTGACTATATATTTTACCTCCACTGTGATAAGGACGAGGTACATAAGGCGCCCTGCAGGTCATAAATCGTTCGATTCTAGAGTCTGCCGTCAAACTGTTATGATCGGCACGAGAGTTGACGCCAAGCACACACCAATGTATCCGGGGAGTTTGAAATTAGTGTTCTTTAGCACGCTTACTGCGGTACGGGGTCCCTGCAACCCCGTACATGTATAGTTGATTGCGCAAATGTATAGATAATTACTGACAGCAAACCCAATTGCAACTGTAAGATTGACTAAAAAGTTTGTTCAAGGGATTTGCTTCAATATTTTGACGCAAGTCATTTATTCAATTTTTTTTTTGCAATTAGTACTTCATTTGGATGTGTGTGTAATCATTCACCTCAACTCTCGTGCCAATACCTACCTATACCTAATTACCTACTTTACCGAAACGCTTTGCGGTAGGCTTTGTTTGTGAAGAACTCTATTGAACAAGAACATATCTTGCGAGGACAGCTGCACTAAGGGGTAAATTCAAGATCTACGCGGCCATAAGTCGATTTATCAAAACAATAAATACCTCTACGATAACAGCTACATGCGATAGAGGACTCATTAGAGGGTAGATATCAACATCCACTATCCTTGTATGCACTTTTTAATGAGATTTATGTCAGTCGGAATTTGATCGTGTCATTTAATGTACGTTACTCGTTCTCGGCATTCTTAGAAAAGGAAAACTTTGAAGTTGTTGTTTATTGTTGTTAAGCGATCAAGGGTGAAAAAAATCATGGATTCTGTAACACAAGGTTAGTAAGTTATAAGCTAATATAAAAATATTCTTTATTTGTTTGTTTTTGAAGCTAGGTTATCGCTCTGAAAGAGAGACTGATTTTTAACGTCATTTTTCGTAAAACATAAACTTTACTCGTTAATAAGTTATACAATAGGGTGAGATCGAGCAGAATTGTTAATAGCAAGTTATAGTTTATTGTTTTGGCTATTAGAATTTAAAATAAAATCTTCCGCATGCTTCCGCCAAAACATAATTTTTATACTTAGAAAATTACTCGCCATTTTACCCAAAGAGAATATTTTTTTGTATTACGTTTTATCGACATGTTTATATGTTGTAGGTTTACCAAATATATCAAGAATGAAGATCATGACTAGAAAACATATATTTGATCTCTTCAAAAGTATAAGACTACCTATATTGGAAGAAAAACTGTGTTCCTTAAGAGATCAACTATTTTTTAGTGAAGGCTGCACTAATGATCAAATTGAATGATTTAAAAGCAAGTTTGCTTATTTCAAGTCAGAATTTAAGACTAGATGGAGCAAAGCTCAGTATAAAGAAGACAGATTCTTAAGAAACAATCATTCTTGGCTAGAAGGCACCTTCGCGATTCCTATTGCGATGCAGACTTATCGCGAGCACAATACGATATTATACGAAGCACGAATAAGAAGTTATTTCCTAGTTACAGTCAACTGCAGGCAGAAAAGAAATAGTACATTTCCTAACCAGTGCGGTAAAACTTTTTTTTAGGCGAAGGTGAAAGTTGGAGCCCGAGTGAAACGAGGGCGCCAATCACCCGAGTTAAAAAAAGTTTTTGCACGTGTAAGGGACGATTTTTTTCATAAGAAGTGCGTCAAAAAGAGAAATTACCGTAGTAATTCGTTTTTGCACACTAGTTAGGAAAAAGTATTACCCGCCATCGGAAGTGTGCACTGTAACAAGCACTAACAGTGCGGAGGTTGAATTGCAGCCTTTAATGGACCTCACGGTTAAGCGATTATTAGAGCACCTAGAAGAGGTACTGATAAGATTAAAAGAACAAAAACGCCAATCTCTGAAGCTTATCTGCAAACCTCCCCAGATGTAACGGGTCCCAGCAAACCCAGTAGGTACAAATAAAAGCTTCGTGCTTTTGAAATTAGTATGTGGCCAAAACAATGAAAAAGCCATACGCGAAACCCCTACTCCCTCCTCTCCCAGGTTTTGTCGATTAATGAGGTTTCTATTTAAGCCAGAGACGATATATAATTGCTATTGCCTGCCGATCCGAACCCAGAGTTCTCTTCTGGAAGCGAAGAAGCATAGTAGAAACTGTAGCTTAATATGGCAACTGTTTTTATTTTAGTAATGAATTGTTATACACGTTTTATTATATTTATACTTTTTTCCATTTTTGAAAATTTCCAAAATTTTGAAAAAAAAAATGCCACATAGTAAAAATAAAAACGGGAAACAGTTGTTTGAACTTCGTAAAACGTTCAAAAATACAAAATACCGCAAATATAATATTGGCCCCTTAGATCGTGAATTTACCCCTATGTGAGCTGTATACACAATTACTTGTAGGCTTTGACTGCGGTCGTTGTCTGTGGGCATTGTGGTCAAGAGTGTATTAAAGGCAATAAGGTAAAGGCAGGTAATACCGGTACCCGATTCGTAGTATAATACCGCGGCATTTTCAACTTCGCAATTTTTGGCCAAACTGATTAATGTTCACACAAACAAAGCTGTGTATATACCTGAAAACCTATTTAAATTACAATACTTGTCAAAAAGTATTGCCGTTAAAATGAAATATTAGGTGGTTCGGTAAATTTTCACTTCTGTAGATGTTATGGGTAGCTGCTTATTTTATCTATATTGTTAAATACAACATTTAAATCTACTTCTTAACTAAAAAATCTTATACCTTTTGAGGCCTAGTGACGTCGCTTATTTCAACCGAATTTTAACTTTGACACTATATCTATAATAGTACACCAAACGAAGGAAACTCAGAGGAAAAAACTCGTGTATAAGCGAATTTTCGCATAGTTGTAGGGAGTGGTGTTTTAAACCACATACTAAAAGTACTGGTGGTTAGGGGTGGAGCTAACGGGGGGAGGGGGGTGTAAAGGTCCTTATTTTTAATTTTTCGTAAATAACTCGTAAACCGTGGCTTATAGCAAAAAACGGTCTAGTACATAAGTAATCTACATAAAATTCTCTACAAAAATGGTATACGCATGTTTCCTCTGGGATCAATATGTTATGAGATAAGAAAGCACGAAGATGGACACAATAAAAATAAACACATTTGTTTAAGTAGGTATGGCACATACAGAATGCTCGCGAGCATTCCAAAAGATTTCAATGCTCAATTCCTGACCATATTTAGAGTCTTTAATGTTATATAAAATTTCTTGGATTCGGCTTGGTTTCAGAGATAATCAACCTTTTTTTCGAAATAAGTTTTTCGACGTAACTCATCATAAAACTTCTTTTTGATTACAATGCTACCACAATGTGTTTTAATATTACCACACCTTTTGCCTGGCAATCAAAAAATGGGAATAAACTTGACGAAATAACCAGTCCCTAAAAAAAATATTAAAATAAATAATTTCAACAAATTGTTGTTATGATAAAAAGTACTGGAAATGTCAAAAAGTATTCAAAAAGTCTAAAATAAAAGAGAAAAAAAAATTTTTTTTTGGTGGTATTTGACATTAGGTCTCATAATATTTTTTGTTTATTTTGATATCTGGAATGCATACTTAAAATTCTTTTGGAATGCTCGAACCCGGGCGCGCCCTGTATTTTTATTTGTAAAAATAAAATTCCTAATTATCTTCTAAACCTAAAATATTCTCATAATCATCGTCAAAAGATTTTTACTATGCATTCTAGACATCAAAACAAACAAAAATTATTATGAGACGTAATGTCAAATACCACCAAAAAAAAATTTTTTTTTTCTTTTTTTTTTGACTTTTTGCATACTTTTTAACATTTCCAGTACTTTGTATCACAACAACAATTTGTTGAAATTATTTATTTTAATATTTTTTTAGGGACTGGTTATTTCGTCAAGTTTATTCCCATTTTTTGATTGCCAGGCAAAAGGTGTGGTAATATTAAAACACATTGTGGTAGCATTGTAATCAAAAAGAAGTTTTATGATGAGTTACGTCGAAAAACTTATTTCGAAAAAAAGGTTGATTATCTCTGAAACCAAGCCGAATCCAGGAAATTTTATGTAACATTAAAGACTCTAAATATAGTCAGGAATTGAGCATTGAAATCTTTTGGAATGCTCGCGAGCATTCTGTATGTGCCATACCTACTTAAACAAATGTGTTTATTTTTATTGTGTCCAACTTCGGGCTTTCTTATCTCATGACGTATTGATCCCAGAGGAAACATGCGTATACCATTTTTGTAGAGAATTTTATGTAGATTACTTATGTACTAGACCGTTTTTTTGCTATAAGCCACGGTTTACGAGTTATTTACAAAAAATTAAAAATAAGGACCTTTACACCCCCCTCCCCCCCGTTAGCTCCACCCCTAACCACCAGTACTTTTAGTATGTGGTTTAAAACACCATTCCCTACAACTATGCCAAAATTCGCTTATACACGAGTTATTTCCCCCGATAGGCAACTTTTGGTCTTCTTTAGGTGGGCTATAAAGTCAAAATGTTATGTAATATATATATGACTCAGGGCTTCACGAGGATAAATCTATATACACGTGAGGATATATATATACAATGTGTGGCCTTTAACACGGGAGAAAAATGAAATGAGTGACTCCTTAGACTATCGGCAATAATCCTGTAAAGGTCCCGGTGTTTCAAAGTGGTTAAGTTCGGAGATATTGTCATTCAAAGTTATGGACCTTTTAGTACTGGATCTTGGCATCACGATGTCGTAGCTTGTCAGTCGCAAGATATCTTGATAGTATACCAGGTACGAAGTCATAACAATAATTTTGATTTTATTTTTACACTAATTTGTTACGGTTTTAAAAAAAAAATTACATTTTTCAATTATTCAAAAATGATAAGTTATTGATAACTTTTAATTCAAGTAAATGAACCCATAATAATGAAAAATACATGAACAAAAAATTACAAAAAAAAGTTTTTTTTTTTAAATTACAATATGTGGAAATTATTGTTGATAAGCTTATTAATGCACCGTTTAAATTTTCTCCCCAGTTGTAGGCCACACACTGTATATCGCAAAAATAGTACATTGTGCATCAAGGGAGGTAAGTACTTACCTCCCTTGATGCTTACCGACCGTGATGCATACAATGTTTTTCATTACACTTGCCAACCAAAAAATAAGTTTTAAGACATAATATTATTAAAATGACGTACTGACATTTCTATTACTCCCTAGGGAATTTCACTTTTCTATTACTCCCGCTACACGCGCAAGCAATGGCGCGCTTAGACAGCAAGTGTGATGAAAAATATATTTAATTTAAATGTTTTATCAGAGAAAAGTTTAAATTACAATGGCAATAACTCAAGATTTAACAACATTTGGTACCAATTAATAGTCTCGTAATGTGTGATTACATTTTTATGAAAACTGGTTAGGTTACCAAAAGGTTGTTTTTTTTTGAAACGTTACAAATGTTACAATGACGATAACACGTGTCAATGCGGCATTTTGCCATCTTTGGTAAAAAAAAATTGAATCGGATTCCAATATATGGAATCCGATTCAATTTGTTGAGTTTAGTATATTATTTATTGTTTGTTTAGTGCAATACATAAACTTAGATGGGATCATGGGACTTCCCTATGGAAGGCTAGATGGTGTAAAATGAGGGAAACCTATGTCCAGCAGTTGGTGATGATGATGTCGGAAGTGATGTGATATCCTAGGAATTTATGTCTTTCAATTATTTACGTCAATTCATAGCTTTAAGAATAATCTAAACGCGGACGGAGACAACGGCAAAAGCTAGTACCAAACCGAGAAGTGTAATGCGATTAATACATTAAAAACGTATCTTAAATTTAGGATGAACTTCATCTCGATTTACACAATAACGAGTTGTATTAATTTATTAATATCGCTGTGTACCGATGGTTGGTTATTTCTGAAACGTCACAATGGTAATGACATGGGACAGCGTGACATTTCACCATTTTAGTTTGACGTGTATTGGAATTTAAATACGTTATCTATATATATAAACGGCAATGTCCTGACTGACTGACTGACTGACTTAAATCAACGCACAGCCCAAACCGCTGGTCCTAGAGAGTTCAAACTTGGCATGTACATTCTTTATAATGTCTAGAGGCGCACTAAGAACGGATTTTTGAAAATTCATCCCGTAAAGGGGTTAAATGGAGGGTTAAAGTTTGTATGGGGAAATGAGATTAGTTGGGCTATTTTATTCAAAACTTCACAAGAATGTTTTTAATAATAAATAAGTGAACACATGTTTCAGGTTTTTTGAAAATTCATCCCTTAAAGGGGTTAAATGGAGGGTTAAAATTTGTATGGGGAAATAAGATTGGTTGGGCTATTTTATTCGAAACTTCACATGAAAGTTTTTAACAATAAATAAGTAAACACGTATTTCAGGTTTTTTGAAAATTCATCCCTTAAAGGGGTTAAATGGGGGGTTAAAGTATGTATGGGGAAATAAGATTAGTTGGGCTATTTTATTCGAAACTTCACAGGAATGTTTTTAATAATAAATAAATAAACACGTATTTCAGGTTTTTTGAAAATTCATTCCCTATGGGGGTTAAATGGAGGGTTAAAGTTTGTATGAGGAAATAAGATTGGTTGGGCTATTTTATTCGAAACTTCACATGAATGTTTTTAACAATAAATAAATAAACACGTATTTCAGGTTTTTTGAAAATTCATTACCTATGGGCGTTAAATGGAGGGTTAAAGTTTGTATGAGGAAATAAGATAAGTTGGGCTATTTTATTCGAAACTTCACATGAATGTTCTTAACAATAAAATAAGTAAACACGTGTTTCAGGTTTTTTGAAAATTCATTCCCTATGGGGGTTAAATGGAAGGTTAAAGTTTGAAAGAACGAACCAGATTCGTTGGGCTATTTAATTCAAAACTTCATAGAAGTGTTCTTGCCAATGAAGATGTAGGTACTTATCTACATACCATGTTATATACGAGTAACATAGGTACGATGAATACGTAGATACTTATAATATTAAATTTTGGTAAGTAATGCAGTTTGCTACATAAAAGGTCATTGTGAGGTTTTATTTTTTAATTCTTGACAAAACCATATTTATTTGTTTGTTCCTTAAAAATATCTACAATTTTGCATGGCGACATAATGATTCAAAGCGAACGAATTTCAAATGTTTGTTTGACAGCTCGCGCACAGTATATGTATAAGCAGCGCGGGTACACGGGCCGCCTCACAGTAAATGAAGCTTTCTATTTCGTGTAGTTTATTTGCAATCAAGTATTTAATTATGTCATACTAATATGCCGTTCAATGAAACAGACTTCAAACAGAATGTAATAAGGTAAGATTCTACTTAGGTTTAGGAAAGGTTAGAACTGCGACCCCACACAGAAACGAACGGCTATCAAAGTAGGTTTTGGGTTAGATTAGAAATGCGACTCCACACAGAAACGAACGACTATCAAAGGAGGTTCAGGTTAGGTTTGAATAGTAACCCCATACAGCAACGAACGGCTTTGAAAGTAGGTTTAGGTTAGGTTTGAACTCCAACCCCACACAGAAACTAACGGCTATTAAAGTAGGTTTAGGTTAGGATAGTACTGCGACCCCACACATAAGGAAACGGCTATCAAAGCAGGTTCAGTTTAGGTTAGAACTGCGACCCCACACAAAAGCAAACGGCTATCAAAGTAGGTTTAGGTTTGGTTAGAACTGCGACCAGTGCGACCCCACATAGAAACGAACGGCTATTAAAATATGTTTAAGTTAGGTTACAACTGTGACCCCACATATAAGCAAACAGCTATTAAAGTAGGTTCAGGATTAGTGTAGAACTGCGGAATAAATATTTCTAAATTTAAACCAAACTAAAATAAGAACCCGTAAAGGAAAACCTCAAGCACCATTCAAAATTCCCTGATTTAAATTTACTGAAAACTATTCTTCGACAGAATGACTTGTCGATGAAATGAAAATACTTGAACCGTTGTCTTTGAAACAACATTCGATTAAATGATTGTCGACAAGTCAAGGCGACCCCCAAAAAAAAATATCACAAACATTAAACTTATTTCGGCCAATTTTGAATCTCCTGAGAAAAAAAAACAAAATAGGATTCATTATTTGCAGGAAACCGTGTAACATGCATAATATATAACTACATAAAATCGAAATGGTAACCTCCTTCTTTTTTAGAGTCGGTTGAAATCATTTTTTTTTCATATAAGTCCAAAATCTACGCGTGCGAAGCCGCGGGCAAAAGCTAGTAAACTATAGATACATCACAAGTGATTGCGTGATTTAGATGGACTAACTTGCCGCGTATAAATTTCAGTTCCAGCCCATAGGGTCTATACGTGATTACTGTAGGGTTAGGAATTTTGGTGGCATTAGGTAAACAGAGAACAGTGGAGTCGTTGCTCAAATTGTTTATGATTGATTGAATTATTAATTAATCAAAAATAATACATAAATATTATATTCTTTTTAACAAGGTTTCGCCCAGTTCAGGCATTAAATAATTTGATTGTATTAATATTTGACTACCTATGAAATGAAGTTCAATTTTTTTTTTTTATAATAGGTATAGCTTACGATTATTATATAATATTTATGGGCTTCGAGAAAACTAGAACCTTGAGAATAAATAAATGTATTTTCTCACATATCAACATTTTTAATCTCAAAAATAAAATGCATGTTATTTTTTTAAATTCATTGATAAATCCAGCTTGAACTAAACAGTTTTTGGATATTATTTTATAAGTGAATCATTTATTCAAGTAAAAAATATTTGTAACATCGACTCCACTGCTCTCTGTTCCATAAATGCCACCAAAATCCTAACCCTAGTGATTAGGAAGTAGTTTCTATATTTATGAGCCCTTCTCGAATGGGATTAGATTTCGGGGCAATGTTACGCTTGGATAACAGTCAAACCGGCTAAATGTCTTCAAGACCTAGGTATAGCAAATGTAACTGTTGTAGAGCATCAGCCAATATGACGTGTAATTTATTACTTAAGTAGTCCTCTTTTAATAAAACTTGAATTTAAAAAGTATAGATTGTTTTTTACTATTTTATGTAATGCTGTTCAGCAGAGTAACAAAAAATTACACGTGATTTGTCCGATGTTCCCTCCCCTATGGTGATAATTGGTGATTTTTTCTTGACCCCCTCTCCCCCTATACAGTATGACGTGATTAATGGACATGGACAAATTGGACAAGCTCTGACGAAGGTAGCTCAGCTCACCTGATAGAAAGCAGGAACTGACTTGAGGCCCATGGACATAGTGACCAAAAATCGCCTATGGGCTGCCCACCCTGATGACTTAGATGGATTGCCTCTATGCCAGTAATTACACCGGCTATCTTACCCCCAAACCGGAACACAGTACTAAACTATTTAGCGGCAGGTTAACGGGTAAGACGGTGGTAGCTACCCGGGCGGACCCTGCACGAGGACCTACAAACAGCAACAATGCATCAGTAAAAAGTGTTGGTAGCAAACATTTATATGTAGTTACTACCTTGCCAGCAAAAACAAATAACGTAATTCAAATAGATAACTCATATCAATATCAATTCATATTTAAATGAAAAAATGAAAAAAAAATGCAGATT
This sequence comes from Thaumatotibia leucotreta, assembly GCA_025490895.1. Lineage (NCBI taxonomy): Eukaryota > Metazoa > Arthropoda > Insecta > Lepidoptera > Tortricidae > Thaumatotibia > Thaumatotibia leucotreta. The sequence goes on along the minus strand of JALPQI010007631.1, from coordinate 10,455 downwards.
TTATTAGAACTATTTTGGACGAAATGATGGAACTTCTACTAATTACTTTTACCGTGAATGCAATAATACTATTCCATGAAATAAAACTATGAAAACGGATAAACTCGCGTATATTAACTAATTTTAACTTCACTCCGACGTTTCGAACACTTTACAGGGTTCGTGGTCTGCGGATGACATCATCATCCCTCAATCCTCGCGGTAACCGAAGAAAATATTAAATACTATTCCAGTTTTGATGGAACAAATCAAATTATTTCGTAAATATTTTGATTATGTTTTAGGCGCTAAAATCGATAGTGTCACGTCTCACGTGCAAATCCTCGCACAAAATTTCAAGCATAACCTGGCAACAGTATTAATTAAAAGTCCGCCAATACCAAATTTTATCAAATTGTCACTTTTTACAGCTGATACGCGCGGGTAAGTTAACGTAGCTTAGCTCGTACGTGCAAATTTCAAATTATCCCTATATTTAAAAAATAGGGTCGTGCATCATTTATATGCTGCATTCACATATCATCAATACCTTCAAACGCATCACATGTGATGCATGCACAGGGAACGTGTTAAGGGATTTGTTCGCATTTATACCCGTCTAGATTGTTGAAAGTTAAGGCGTATAGTTTACCTGTGTTTTGTGTACAACAAACAATTTACATACCTACATACAAATAGTTACTTTAGTCACAGAATAATTATTTTTTCATCATTAATTATATACGTTTCATTTTATTATAAACACTTAATTAGGTAGGTACCTATTAATATTATTAACTAGGTACTTGTTCAAAATATATTGTATTCTGTAATGACTTTTGTTTAACAGCCATCAACATACAAAGTTAAGTAATTTTTAGTGAAATAATGCTCATAGTTTGGTTAAGCTATGGCTCGGTTTTAATACTTAAAAGCCTGCATGATGGTTACACGGTGTATACTTATACGAGTAATACCTACATTTGAATAGCCTTACCCTTTTTCATAAACGTCTCCTAAAGTTGCATTCAGACTAAACGAGCATTAGCTATTCATATAATAACTCATTGTAATATTAATTTAATTTATCATTATTTTATTCGATTTTTCATATGTATTTTAAATAATTTAATGTAAGCATAACTTGTATTAATACCTATGGGCTGTAATTGGTCTGAAATAAATGATTATTATTATTATTTTCTTTTGTTTTTTTTTTCTCTCCAAAAGGAGGCAAATTTACTTCCATATACGCGGGCTTTTGGCCAAACGTGTATGGAAGGTGGACTACTATTCTAAAGACAAAAATTTGCGTACTAATCTACACGTGTTCATGATTACAGCTTTTTGTAAAAGTATATAGGTGAGCGGATGAATGCCGAGAGTTTTTAGGCTATTATGTAGGGTACGAGGAATAACTCCAGTTGATGATATTATTATTGGGACTGTTTTCACGGTATTGACTCGCCACTGGGTTTTAATTTCAATTGAGAGGTCTGTGTATTTACTAATCTTTTCAGTGTGAGTAGAGACAAGGTTGTGAGTGTTTAGAATAGCTATATCAAGAAGATACACAGTTTTTGCGGTTTTGTCGTGTAGTATAATGTCGGGTCTGTTGTAGTGTATTGTCTTGTCGGTAATGATAGTCCTGTCCCAGTAAAGTTTGTAATTAGTCGACTCTAAAATAGTCTGTGGAGTATATTTGTAGTAAGCGGTCCTTTTATTGATAAGGCAATGTTTAAATGCAAGGTATTGGTGGATGATAGCTGCGACCTGGTCGTGACGATGTTTGTAGTCAGTCTGGGTTATGGATCGGCATGCTCCTGTGACATGTTGTATTGTCTCTGATGCAGCGTGGCAGCGTCGGCATAAATCAGTTTGTAGATGGTGATCACGGATAATGTATTTCCTATAGTTCCTAGTGTCTATTATTTGATCCTGTATAGCTATGTTAAATCCTTCTGTTTCCGGAAACAACTCGCCTCTCTTCAGCCACATATTTGATGCCAGCTTGTCGACGTTTGGGTTTGTCAAGTCGAGTCGGTGTCTGCCGTGAAGAGACTTTTGTATCCATGTTTGAAAAAAGTTCTAAGTGAGTTTACCTGTTTGTTGTGGAGGTTTCTGATGTCTATTAAACCCCTTATTATTATTATTATTATATGATATTCTTTATTTTTCTCTCCTAATTGGAGGTATTTTTTTAATTCCACAATCGCGGGCTTTTGGCCAAACGAGAACGAAATTTGAGGTTGAGGTAGTACTATTCTAAGGATACTACTGTTCTAAGGATAAAAATTTCCGTACTAATCTACAGGTGTTCATGATAACTGCTTTTTGTAATAAAATATACGTGAGCGGGTGAATTTCTAGTGTCTTTATGCTAGCGTGCAGGGTGCGGGGAATTACTCCTGTTGATGAAATTACGATCGGAATAGTTTTAACTGTATTCACTCTCCATTGGCTTTTGATTTCTATAGTTAAATCAGTATATTTGCTAATTTTTTCCGTATGAGTAGCTGTAAGGTTATGAGTATTAGGTATGGCTATATCAATTAGATATACTGTCTTTGAAATTTTGTCATGAAATGTAATGTCCGGTCTGTTGTAATGAACTGTCTTGTGCGGTGATAATGGTTCTATCCCAGTACAGTTTGTATTCATTCGATTCTAAAACGGTCATCATCATCATCATCAGCCAATTGACGTCCACTGCTGGACATAGGCCTCCCCCAGAGAGTTCCACAAAGATCGGTCGTGAGCTGTCCGCATCCATTGGATACCCGCAACCTTTACTAGGTCGTCGCTCCATCTTGTGGGGGGCCTTCCCACGCTGCGCCGTCCAGTGCGTGGTCGCCACTCGAGAACACGCCGACCCCACCGGTCATCGGTCCTCCGGGCAATATGGCCAGCCCACTGCCACTTCAACCTGGCGATTCTTCGGGCTACGTCAGTCACTTTCGTTCTTCTGCGGATCTCGTCATTCCTGATGCGATCTCGCAGAGAAACCCCGAGCATTGCCCTCTCCATCGCTCGTTGAGTGACTCTGAGCCTCCTAATGAGTCCCATAGTGAACGACCACGTTTCAGATCCGTAAGTAATCACTGGCAACACACACTGGTCGAAGACTTTCGACTTGAGACACTGCGGTATATTGGACGAGAAGATATTGCGTAGTCTCCCGAACGCCGCCCAACCCAGTCTGATTCGACGATTGATCTCCTTCTCGAAAATGGACTTACCCAGCTGGACTGTTTGTCCCAGGTATACATATTCGTCAACAACTTCGAGTGTAGAGTTTCTAACTTTCACTGGAGTTGGTATCACATGGACGTTCGACATGATCTTCGTTTTGTCCATGTTCATCTTAAGACCAACATCTTCAGAGACTCTACTGAGATCATCGAGCATAGTACTTAAGTCCTCCATGGTCTCAGCCATGACCACTATATCGTCGGCAAACCGAAGGTGAGTGATGTACTCGCCATTAATGTTAATGCCAAATCCCCTCCAGTCCAGAACCTTGAAAACATCTTCCAGTGCAGCGGTGAACAATTTAGGTGAGATAACATCTCCTTGTCTTACTCCTCGCTGCAATGGAATCGGTTTCGAGCTCCGGTCCTGGAGGCGAACTGACATATTGGCGTTTTCGTACAGGCACTTCAACACTTCGATGTACCGGTAGTCTACTTGGCACCGCTGGAGAGACTGTAGTACAGCCCACGTCTCGATCGAATCAAAGGCCTTTTCGTAGTCCACAAACGCTAAGCAGAGGGGCAAGTTGTACTCTTCGGTCTTCTGTATAACTTGACGGAGCGTGTGTATGTGGTCTACGGTGCTGAAGCCTTTTCTGAATCCGGCTTGTTCAGGAGGCTGGAAGTCGTCGAGCCTGCGTGTGAGACGGTTTGTGATGACTCTCGAAAACAACTTATAGACATGGCTCAGAAGCGTGATGGGTCTGTAATTCTTTAACAGGGTGTTGTCACCCTTTTTGAAGAACAACACCACCACACCTCTGTTCCATGCCTTTGGCGTTTTGCCTCTAAAGATGGCGGAATTAAACAGCTTTTGAAGGGCCCTAAGGACTGGTTTCCCACCCGCCTTCAGGAGTTCGGCTGTTATTCCGTCATCGCCTGGTGCCTTATTGTTTTTGAGTTGTTTGAGAGCCATCCTAATCTCGTACAGGCTGACGTCCGGTATATCTTCGGTATGGTGTCGAGTCAATTTAGCTCGTGGGTCGTTAGCTAAATTGGAGATGGGTCTTCGTGTTGATGTGTACAGCTGTCCGTAAAAGCTCTCTATCTCACTCAAAAGCTCAGGTTTGGATGAAACGATCCTACCGTCCCCAGTCTTCAGCTTCGCAAGCCAGCTCTGACCAATAGACAAATCTCTCGCAAAAACTTTAGAGCCTTTGTTCCGGTCAATAGCCTCTTTAATACGGTTGGTATTAAATTGGCGTATGTCGCGGGTGATCGACTTGGAGATTTGTCTATTGAGCCGGCGATATGATGCGGCATCTTCTGGGGATTGTAGAACCATTTCACTCCTTTCCTTCATAAGCTTTAGAGTTGGATCAGAGAGCCTCTTATTGCCTTTCTTCCGCTGGGTCTTAAAGAACTTTGACCCAGTGGAATAGACAGCTGCCACAAACCCGTCGTTATACTCATCCACATCCACGTCGCTGGGTAGGCAATCGAAACGATTTTGCAGTTCGAGCTGGAAGCTCTCTCTAAAATGGTCTGTGGAGAATATTTGTAGTAGGGTGTCCTGTTCTGTATGAGATGATGTTTGAATGCGAGATATTGATGAATTATGGCTGCTACTTGGTCGTGTCGGTGTTTGTAGTCTGTCTGTGCTATTGATCGGCATGCTCCAGTTATGTGCTGGATGGTTTCAGAGGCAGCTTGGCAGCGTCGCGTCGACATAAGTCTGTAGGTTGTGTTCGGTTGCGGATGATGTGCTTTCTATAGTTTCTGGTATCTATTATGCGTACGGGGTGCCACCACGATCTAAATGCGATTCAGTTTAATCGCAAATCGCGTTGTGTCAGTTCCAGAAAATAACTTCACATCATAGTACACTGCTGGAAGTAGGCCTCCCCTATTAAATATGCGTATATACGCATTAGGAGGTAAAAGCCCATAATCACCACGCTGGGCAAGCGGATTAGCGATCGCAGTAATGTGTCCACTATGATGACGCATTATTTGTGTATTTATTTAATATGTATTTGTTCCTTGGTCGCGGCTTTGTATGTATTTCGTCGCGTGGTACCTTCACAAGCCTTAATTGAGCTTACCGTGGGACTAAGTAGATTTGTATAAGATGTCCCAAGATATTTTATTTATATAGTAGAAGCCCCTCTGGAATAGGTTGACAAGAAGATAACCTCGTAAGGCCCATTCTATTTTTAGGACAATTGAAATAATAACCCAGTGTCCTAAAGAAAGGACATTACATTTTTAATTTTGAGACCTACAAAATAAAAACACGGTGTATAAATCTATGATACATGGTTATAACATATTATATAGTTTAGAAATGAGCCTTATACATATGACGTTAAGACTATCGAAATATTGGTTACCTTACCCACATATTCATCATCATCATCATCATATCAGCCGAAAGACGTCCACTGCTGAACATAGGCCTCCCCCAAAGATCGCCGCAATAACCGGTCCTGCGCCACCCGCATCCAGCGGACTCCTGCGACCTTCACCAGGTCATCGGTCCACCTTGTGGGGGGCCTACCCACGCTGCGCCTTCCGGTACGTGGCCATCACTCGAGAACCTTTCCGCCCCAACGGCCATCGGTTCTACGCGCAATGTGCCCCACCCAATGCCACTTCAGTTTAGCGATTCGGTGAGCTATTTTGGTTACTTTGGTTCTGCTGCGGATGAGAATGAGATCTTTATTGATAAAATTAGAAATAATTTTACATGTCATACAAATAAGTATACATATAGGTACTTTCATTTTTATTTTACTTTCATTTCTAAATACATGTTTATTTTATTCAATTTTACATTCTCATTCTATTCTTTTACAAACCTTAACCTAAATACAAACTTAAAACTAACTATCACTAAAACATTCAGTTACAGCATAGACAACACAATACAAAACACGCACTAAATATAAAATATTTCCCCCAGATCCCCCGCCTCCGGAAAACTCCCTAAAATGCTGGCCACATTTCCCCTTTGCAGGGCCAAGCCTAACCTCTGGGCAAAGAAAACACCCGCCCTAGGGTCGCCCGAGACGCCCACTAGCCGGACCGATACTTCCTTCACAATTTTTTTAGTATCGGTCGACCAGGGACCCAAAGTCTCCACCGCAAGCGCCGCAAACTCATAATCGCTCGTTAAAAAAGCATACTTGCGGCGCTTGAGCGTCTGGGCCTGGTCCGCGGCTGTCCCAGACTTTCGAGCGGACCCTTCAACATGGGACGGGGCTAGCGTATCCACACAGGTAGCGTCCCACGCTAATGGGCGACCCAGACTCCATGGCACGAGAGTGCAGCCGTCAGGCCTCTTGCCGTCAGCCGCAGAAAGGCCTGCCGGCTCCAAAGTCGCAGGAAGCGAGGCAGTACAGAGAGCGCGGCGAATTAAGTCATTCATGGTGGAATGTCGGTAAATACGGCCAGCGCTCATCCTGCAATGCAGGCCATGCCGACCCAAGCAATCCACCGACAGACATTAATGTCATACGTAATCAGCAAACATTAATATTTCATAACAAAATACTTATTATTGTTTGTTTAATTTACGATAGAACAAGCAATATTTATTTGAGGGTTCGGAAAATGCATAATCATAAAATGTATTTATTATACACCAAAGTGTCGTCAGAATGCAATTGTTATAAATTATGGATGGATAACAAATCTAACTACAAATGGTAAGCTGCATTTGCATGATATTATAGGTAATAGCTGGCCAAAACTGTTAGCAGCAGTTTTGGGTCAGTCACACGAGCTGAGGGTGGGGCAATTTGGGGTTGGACGTCGGAACCACCGAGGCCATCTGCTGGCTGGCTGGCTTCTTGGAGAAGGAGGGACTCTACATGATGAACTCCTTCTTTAAGAAACGCGAGCACGGAAAATGGACTTGGATGAGTCCCGACGGTGCAACTAAAAACGAGATCAACTTCACCATGTCGACGAAGAGACATATATTCAACTATGTTTCTGTGATCAGTACGGTTAAAACCGGAAGCGATCACCGCCTGGTAAGAGGCACGTTGAATATATGTCCTAAGCTAGAACGCTCGCGACTGATGAAGTCTACGCTCCGTCCTGCACTCCATCTCCAAAACCCCGAGAGCTTTCAGCTGGAACTCCAAAACCGTTTCGATTGCCTAGGCGATGATGTGGACGTATTCAACGACGGGTTTGTGGAAGCTGTCCATAGCGCTGGGTCAAAGTTTTTTAAGGTCCAGCGGACAAATAAGACCAGAAAACTCTCAGACTCCACTCAGAAACTAATGGAAACAAGGAGTGAACTGGTTCTACAATCCTCAGTTGATGCGACTTTTTACCGGCAGCTCAACAGACAGATCTCTAAGTCCCTCAAACGCGATATGCGCCAATTCCGTACCAAGTGTATAGAAGAAGCCATCGAGCGGAACAAGGGCTCTAAAGTTTTTGCAAGGGATCTGTCTGTTGGGCAAAGCCAGCTCGCCAAATTAAAGACTGGGGATGGTAGAATCGTCACATCCCGATCAGAGCTTCTGAGTGAGATAGAGGGTTTTTATGGACAGCTGTACACGTCAACTAACAGACCCAAAGTTGATCTAGCGGAAGACCTCAGAGCTAGACTGACCCGACACTATACAGAAGACATCCCGGACATCAGCCTGTGCGAGATTAGAATGGCTCTTGAACAGCTCAAAAATAACACGGCGCCTGGGGAGGACGGAATTACAGCTGAGCTTCTAAAGGCGGGTGGTAAACCGATCCTTACGGTCCTTCAGAAGTTGTTCAATTCCGTCTTACTGGAAGGGAGAACGCCAAAGGCATGGAACAGAGGTGTGGTGGTACTGTTCTTCAAAAATGGTGACAACGCTTTATTGAAGAACTACCGACCCATCTCACTTCTGAGCCATGTCTATAAGCTGTTTTCAAGAGTCATTACGAATCGTCTTGCACGCAGGCTTGATGACTTCCAGCCTCCCGAACAAGCCGGTTTCCGAAGAGGATGTAACGTAGACCACATCCATACGCTTCGCCAGGTTATACAGAAGACCGAAGAATATAACCTGCCCCTCTGTTTAGCGTTTGTGGACTATGAGGAAGCCTTCGATTCGATCGAAACATGGGCAGTACTACAGTCTCTCCAACGGTGCCAAGTCGACTACCGCTATATCGAGGTGTTGTGTTTATACGAGAGCGCCACAATAGATCCAACTTCGAGAAAGAGGTCAATCATCAAATCCGACTCGGTCGGGCAGCGTTCGGGAAGCTACGACACATATTTTCGTCCAATATTCCGCAGTGTTTATCTTATCTTATCTTATTTGCGGGGCCCTTACGGATACACTTCGACCCATTGGGATCTTTTGTGTAATTGCCCCCTGTTTCGCCTACCCCAGGGATTGTTCTATCAACTCAATATGTTTGAGGATGCACCCTAGCGGTAGCGTTTTGACCTCCTTCGGTTCCAGATAACCGGTTCCGAAGTCTTTCTTCCTTTGTCTGGCGAGGGCATGACATTCGCACATCAAGTGTTTCATTGTCTCTTCTTCCTCGCCACACATTCTACAGTCTATGCTGTCAGAAAGACCCATTTTGGCCAAGAGAGTTTTGACCCCAAAGTGTCCCGTAAACACCCCCGTTATGAGTTTGAGTTGTCTTTTTCTATATTTCCAAAGCTTTTTGCTCCAGCCCGAGTCTACTTCGTGCATAAAGAGCTTTGAATGCCTGAGCCCCGTTAGATTGTTCCACTCTTCCTGGTGCTTCCATCTAACTCGCTCTTTCATGGCTGTTTTAATAGTTCCTTGTGAGAGTCCTACAAATGGTTCTGGTCCTACAAAGTTGTTTGTAGAACCCCCTCTTGCAAGCTCATCTGCATTTTCATTGCCAAGGAAGCCCTCGTGCCCTGGGATCCATACCAGTTGCACTTTGTTTCGCCTTCCAAGTTTGTTCAGAGCTTGGATGCCGTTGAATACTAGTCTAGAGTCTACTTTAGGCGCCGTAAGGGCCTTCAGTGCTGCTTGACTGTCGCTTAATATATAGATATTCATACCTTGGGTCTGTCTATCTATAATCTCCTGTGCACAGGCAATAATCGCATAGGTTTCCGCTTGGAATACAGTCGCATAGTTGCCCATACTTACACTACCGCGGTAGTCGTTTGCATAAATGCCTGCGCCTGTACCGGATCCAGTCTTGGATCCGTCAGTGTACCAGATAAGGTCGTTCCCATCAGAAATTGGTGGCTGTAGACCCCCCGCCCATTCGGCTCTATTATGAATTTTAGTTTTAAAATTCTTTTGGAAAACAAATTTGGGCAGCATTTTATCACTACCCATACTTGTTAACTTATCCATGTAACTGTCTAGTTCCATGCTTGTATGTTTGGGTCTTTGGCATGCTATCACTCCATAGACCCAAGATCTTGAGTCTTTGCAGGGACTTGCGTGCCTCCGACTGTATAACCAGGTGTAGCGGCGGTAGGTCCAACAGTACCTCTAACGCCGCCGTTGGCGTCGTTCTAAACGCGCCTGTGATTGCCATGCACGCTACTCTTTGTAATTTATTCAGAGCATCCTTGCATGTACCCTTTGCAGTTCTTGGCCACCATGCCAGACTACCGTACAGAATGATAGGTCTCACCATCATAGTGTAGATCCACCTCAGTACTTTAGGGTTTAAGCCCCATGTTTTGCCATATGCCGACCTACACATACCAAACACTCTCAGTGCTTTGGTTATGAGGAGGTCTACGTGCTTTTTCCAGTTCAGTTCTCTATCAAGTGTCATACCTAAGTATTTCACTTCGCTGGACATATCTAGTACCCTGCCATAGAGCTTTAGTTGCTTCTTGTTAGCGAGGGTCTTTTTCCTGGTAAAGGGTATTACCATAGTTTTCGCCGGATTAATGGAGAGTTGGCGACTATTACACCAGTGTTCCACTAGCTTCAGCGCTCCATTCATGATTTCCGATACAGTGCTTGGGAATTTCCCGGTGACCAGTATCACTAAATCATCCGCGTATCCTACTGTGTACAGAGGACCTTTATTTAGCTCCTCCAATAGTGAATTCACTACTAGACTCCACAGGGTTGGTGATAGTACACCCCCCTGTGGGCATCCTTTTGTTGCCGTGGCTAATATTTCGTCTCCCATGAGGGAGGATTTTATTAGTCGACTATTCAGCATATTACCTATCCACCTGCACAGAGTCGGTTCTATGCCATGTTCCAAGGCAGCATTATTGATCGCTTGATACGTGGTACGGTCAAATGCGCCTTCC